>JASAMX010000375.1:0-32439 GCA_030248175.1 Microlaimidae sp. YZB2_3
CCCCCCCTACCCCCCCTTCGGTGACCTATGCCTAGAATTCAAAATTCGATTTACCCCGGGTAACCACCCCCCCTAGCTTCCCCGACCGTGCTCACCTATGGTTATGGGCAAGGTATATGATATAATGGCGAGCCGAGAGTATATATAATATATACCTATGCATTAATTTGACTTTCTTCAACAGCCGATTTGAAAGGATGAGCACGAGTGGGCTGCAGGTTAAACTTTAAAAAATCATTGGCTTGCAAATTGTTTAAGCTATGTATAATTTTAAAGCACTCATATAAATCAGTTTTGTCTCTTCGGTCCTTTAATCTTTCTAAACCTAGGTAATCCAGTCTTTGTTCATAACCAACAGGTAACAACTTGCATTTATAAAACAACCTACTTTTGAAATTTTGTTGCACTTTTTCCAATATTTTTATATCTTTTTGTAAATAAGGGTTCCAACTGCTTTCTCCGAGAGGCGAATTTAGGGGGTGTCTCCAGGTACCCCAAATTTAGGAGGGGTGTCAGAAAATCCGAATTTTTAGGGGGTATAACGAAAAATATATAACTTAATAATAAAGGAAAAATATGTGACCTTATAGATTTCTTAGACACATCTGCATTGCTACTTATAGGGCACACCCTAAATAAGAGCGCGCTCTTATTAGAGCACTCGGGTGTGTGATTAGGGCCCTGTTTCTGAAGGAAGGCCCTTATTAGGACGTGTAAGCGTTCTTATTAGGGCGCGCCCTTATTAGCACACCGATCATGGCCCTAATAAGAGCACGCCCTAATTAGCACACTTATCGATTTTCACAAAGATTATTTATAAGTCTGTTTTATGCCACTGTTACCGTAGCTGCAATGGCTAAGTGGTAGTGATTTTGGGCTACCACTGAGCAAGTGACGGGTTCGAAACCTGCGGAGGTAAACCTTTTTTTTTCTTTTCAAAAAATTGTTTTTTTGTTTTATTATTTTTTTTAATTTATTCATGAGTAGCCCACCAAGAAAATAGTCGTTTATTTTTGTTATTGTGTTTTGGAAATTAATTTACTTATCGCATTTGGTACACCATAACAATAGAAAACCAGACCTGTGCACAGTCTGGAAATGCCCCCCCCCCTCGGTTGATTGTAGGTATTTGCCCCCCGTTTCTTGGCCTTCCCCCCCCCGCCGAAATGAAAAAGGAGCCCGATAAATACGCCACCACGCCCTCCACCTACTACGACACCATCATCGCGAATTTTTTGCAGTTTTTAGCCCATCCAGGCGTAATCCTAGCTATTTTAGACCTATTTTTACCTTATTTTCACTTTTTTTGTCCCTTTTTTCCTTTTTCTCTTTCTCTCTCCCTTCTCTTTCCCTCCCCTCTGGCTTGCCCCCCCCCGTTTTATTGCCCCCCCGTTTCAAAAAAGTTGCCCCCGTGCCCTTCCCCCATTTTGGAGTTGCCCCCCCCCGCGTACTAACAAGGGGGCGGCACTGCATAGTACTCGGAAAATGTAAACTAAAAATTTTTTAATGATCTTTATCGATTTCGAAATATGAGCTAAATAATAAAAACAAATTATTGTTTTAGTGTTAATTCAAAACTAATAATACAATACCTACCTTATACTGCTCTTTAACTAAAATCTACTCTGCGATTTAAATAAAATACGAATTGTCTTAATTTTAAGAAAAAATATAAGGGAGCACGGAACAGTGTTGTTTTTTTAAAGAAAAATGATTTCACCACCAGGGTCCTATCTATTTAGGGTCATAACATAATTTTTAGCAAAAAAAACTTCACACCTTTTTTTACGGTTTAAACAAAAATAAATTGGAATGACTAACTACTCATCTTTACCTGTACCAAACGTAAGTATAAATTCCAAAAAACAATAACTAAGATAAAGGACTATTTTTTTGGTGGGTTACTTATGTTAAAATAAAGAAAAAAATTAACCAAAAAGAAATATTTTTCAAAAGAAAAAAAATACAAAAATTTCACGATCATGGTACTTTCCGGACCCGCTCACTTGTCGAGCGGTAGCGCCGGAATCACTACCACTGAGCCATTGCAGCTACAATAACAGTCTCATAAAACAGACTTATAAATAATCTTTTTTTTTTGAAAATCGATAAGTGTGGTAATTAAGGCGTCTCCCTTTTAAGGCCAAGGGGTGTGATAAGGGCGCGCCGTAATAAGAGATCGCTCTGATTAGGGAGCGCCCTAATAAGAGCGCTTACACGCCCTGAAGAAATGCCTTCCTTTCAGAAACAGGGCCGTAATTAGTACATCCGAGTGCCCTAATAAGAGCGCGCTCTTATTAGGGCGCGCCCTAATAAGAACAGTCAATGTCTGAGAAATATATGAAGTCACATATTTTTCCTTTATTATTATGTTATATATTTTTGGTATAACCCCCCCCCCACTCCCGGGGCCTTGACTAAAATTCTACATCAACAACAGTGCTGATATAGGGTATTAGGCGGCAATATAGAATATCCATCGCCGGCCCGCTTATGCTATAAAAAAACACTTAAATTATTGATTTAAAAAACCTTTTTTAAAAAATCCGACCCCACTTAATTCGAAATAACGCACCCGGCGTCGCCCCCCCTTAAAAGCCTGGAGGGTCCGGACCCCCTAAGACCCCCCTAAAAAATTTTGGTCTTCCACCCGGGAGTGGACCCCGCCTAGCGGACCTGACAAAAACACCTATGCTTTTAATACCAAAAAAGTTCAAAGAGTTAAACGCACAAAAGCTATTTAGAGCATGGCCTCAGTATGTGCGAGACCGAATGCACTCAACGTACGGATACCTTGCTGGAAGTTTAGGAATTACAGCGGTTTCAGCAATAGCAGTGGCCCGCAATCCTACAACTCTCAGACTTATGAGCAAAAACTCACTTATGGTAAAACATATTTACAATTAGCTAGCTGTCCGAGTGAATATTATCTGTTGGTTGGTTTGTGTAATGTAAGTAATATGGTTTAGCTTACCTATAAGGAAAAAAACCATAAATTAAAACAATCAGCTTTAAATTCAAACCAAATATTTCAAAAAGTAAAAGTAGATTAAAATGCTTATTTGTTTATGTTTTCGTTATTTTTTAGCTGAATTTTTGACATAAAACAGCCTTAATTGTGAACTTCAGTAAACGAAGGGCGAAATTTCCTTTCTAGCCTCAAAATTTCACCCTCTCCCTAAGAAATTTATTACTCCAGAGTCCACCAGACCCGTGCACTGCCACCCCTCCCCCTTCCGGGATTTTATTGGAGGATTTCAAAATGGGGGGAAGGGCACCGGGGGCAATTTGAAACGAGGAGGGTAAACAGGGGAGGAAAAAAATGGGAAAAAAGAGAGAAACGGGGAAAAAAACAAAGAAGCGAAATTTAAGTAAAAATAGGTCTAAAATACATTGAAAAAGGCTAAAAACTGCAAAAATTTCGTAATGATGGCGTAATAATAGGTCAAAAATGGCGCCGAAATTTTTGAGTATCACCTTTTTTTGGGCAGGGGGGGGGGGCACAGTCGCTAATATTTGGGGTGGGGAGAACTTCCAGACCTGCACAGAGCACAGGTCTGGTACTGTAAGTGGGGCTAAGTTGGCCGGGTTTTGAGGTTTTTTAAAATTTTGGGGTGGCCAAGTTGGCTGGGGTGCATTTTCACATGTAAAATGCTGTGTAGATTCAAATTTACTTAAGAAAGGAACTAAGTTGGCTACCCTAGACGTTCTAAAAAAAGAGAAACTATGTTTCAAGCTCATTTTTACAAAAAAAACAGGCTTTTTTTAAATTGTGGCCAAATCTACCCCGACATGACGACAATCGCAAAATTTTGACCTAATTCTTTAGCTAAGTATTTTTGTAAAAACGAACTCAAAACTACTTCAAAGCAACTATAAAGAAAGTAGTAACATATCCGAACATAAAAATGGGCCCAAAAACATTTTTTGAAAAAAATCTTTTGAAAACTGGTACTACAAATAAGCATACATTTCGGGTTTTTTTTTTTGAAAATGAGTTTGTAATTTACACCAAAAGATACAAAGACAAAAGGTATACACTATTTTATGCTTTAAGTATGACAAAAAATACTTTGCTCTAAATATTTTTTGATTGCTCAAAAATTTATTACTATTATATGCTACTATTATAGACATAAACACATACACAACATCAAAGAACTCAGCACACATCTAGTATTATAGAAGTTAAAATATTATTAATTTTACTTAAAATTAAGCTCAAAATTTTAACCCATTTTTAACTTTTTTTTAAAATTTGTTTTCGTTTTTATGATTTATTTACGTTTTTGGTAAAGTTTGTAGTTTTCTTTTTTTTTTATAAAATAATCAACTTTTGTTTTCAACATTTTTTAAAAAAATGAAAAAGAAAGAAAATTTTATTACAATAAAAAAACACAAATACAAAAGATAAACTAGGTTAAATTTTAAAAAAATGGCACAAGAACAAGAGTGTCGCATATAAACAACTGCCAGTAATGGACCAGAAAATACATGGCCAACTTAGCCACACCAAGTGCAAAAATTCTGGGATTATGTTGGCCAGGGGCCATTAAAAAAATTGGTTTTTCAAAACGCGCCAAAACTAGCATTATATTATATACCCCGAACTCTTCACTAATAAAATAACAGTTTCAAAACAGGGACGTACCCAGAATTTCATTTGGGGGGGGGGGGCGGATTGTAGTACAAAAAAAATTTCGGGGAGGGGGCTCCGCCTCCCCCCCGAAATATGGGGGAGGTGGAACCCCCTTAATTTTTGAAAACGTTAAAAAAGCAGGGATAAACGTAGTTAAAGCTGAATATTACACTGTTTTTGGTCTAATAACCTATTATCTAATGTTTTAGCGGTAAAAACATGTTTTCTTAGTTAAAAATTGCATTGGCACACATTGGCAGAGCCTGGATTACAGAAAAAAGGAATTTAGAGACCTTTCAGACCCCTTGGCTACACCCATATTGTAAACTGAGCAGCATCTCGACTCCATGTTTTTTAGGGTACCTACCTACCTATATGAAAAAAATCCCAGCCAATGCTATAGGCGGTTGGAAAATTTAGGAGGGGAGAGATACATAAATCAACCAATATGATGGTTTCTTTTGCTTTCTGTGTAGTACTTATTACGTATAAAAATATTGTACTACCTTTGAAATAACAGCCTTAGGTAAGATAAGTAGCGAGATATATGTATTGTATACTGTAGAAATTTTTTTTTGGTTTTTGGGGGTCGATTGGGGTCATAGGTGAGCACGGTCGGGGAAGCTAGGGGGGGGTGGTTACCCGGGGTAAATCGAATTTTGAATTCTAGGAGGGGGGTCCCAGGGGGGTCCGGACCCCCCTAGCTTTTTAGGGGGGGGGTCGACCCGGGGTGCGAAATTTTGAAATCTAGAGGGGGGTCAGGTGGGGTCCGGCAGGGACGTAGCCAGAGTTTCATTTTGGGGGGGGGCGGATTGTAGTACAAAAAAAAATTTCGGGCCCCCCCCCCCCCCCCGCAATTTTGGGGGGGGGGGGGGGCAGAGCCCCCCTTAATTTTTGAAAACGTTAAAAAAGCAGGGATAAACGTAGATAAAGCTGTATAATACACTGTTTTTGGCCTAATAACCTATTATCTAATGTTTTTAGCGATAAAAACATGTTTTCTTAGTTAAAAATTACATAAGCACACATTGGCAGAGCCTGGATTTTACAAAAAAGGAATTTAAAGACGTTAGTTTCAGACCCCTTGGCTAAACGCACATTGTAAACCAAAGCACATGAGCAGCATCTCGGCTCCATGTTTTTTCTAGGGTACCTACCTATATAAAAAAAATCCGAGCCAATGCTATAGGCGGCAGGAAAATTTAGGAGGGGGGAGGTACATAAATCAACCATTATGATTGTTTTGCTTTCTGTGTAGTACTTATTACTTATAAAAATTATTGTACTAACTTTGAAATAACATTAGCATAGGTCACCGACCTTCGACGGCCAGGGGTCAACCAAAAAAAATTTAGGAGGGGGGGGACCCGGGTACATTTTTTCCAAATCAACCATTATGATTGTTTTGCTTTCTGGATGTAGTGACGTTAGGGGGTTACTTATAAACACACCCACAAATTATTGTACTAAGAAAAACCCCCCCTTTGAAATAACATTAGCATCAGGCAACATAAATAACGAGATATATATGTATGTATACTATAGAAAGTGACCGCTGAGCGAAGCGAAGCGGAAAAAATTTTTGGTTTTTGAGGGTCCATTGGGGTACTAAAATTATTTTAAAGTTTGGCGCCGAGCGATTAGTGAGGCGCTAGAAAATTTTGAATTTTTAGCCTCTGAAAAGCCCTAAATTTTACTATCTGGCGAACATTTCGGGGGGGCGGCGGCCGCCCTCCCCCCGCCCAACCACTATCCTTATTTTTCCTCCTGTCCGACCGTTTCGGGAGGGGGGCGGCCGCCCCCCCCCCGCCCCCCTGGCTACGTCCCTGCGGTGTCGAAAGCCAAAACAGTTTTACACCATACTAACTTTAATAATTGTTCTTTTTATAGGATAATACTACATTTTATTTAATAAAAAGCCATATTTATGTATAAAAAGGGTGTAAAAGCATGAATATGTGATGAAAATTCACGTTTTTGGAAGAAAATTTAGTATAAAAAAGGTACCTAAAATTTTCCCGAGGGGGGAGGGGGGTCAGATTTCAAAATCTAGAGGGTTGTCAGGGGTAAAAAATTCGGAAATTCGGGGGGGAGGGCCTCCCTAGATTTTCGTCTAGGGGGGGTCCCAAAATTTCGAGGCTAGGGGGGTGGACCCCACTTTGCCCCCCTTTCTCCCCTGTGATTGGGGTACTAAAATTATTTTATAGTTTGGCGCCTAGCGATTAGCGAGGCGCTAGAAAATTTTCAATTTTTAGCCTCTGAAAACCCCCAAATTTTACTATCTGGCGACCATTTCGGGGGGAGGGCAGGGCGGCCATCCCCCTCCCGCCCAACCACTAATCTTATTTTTCCCCTTGTCCTGACGTTTCGGGGAGGGGACGGCCTGGTTACGTCCCTGTTACAAAAAAATAACTCGCGCTAATATTGCTCCAGGTATAAAAGCTTGACCACCTGTAAAAAATCGAAAATTGATGGCGTCATAAAAAACGGATGTAATTCTCAACATATGTATTAGATTGCCTTCTTTGGTACCTAAAATTAAAGCTAACTGTTTGGAAAAGCTTTTAAAATGTGCACCACAATCAAAACTATTGTAATCATGGAGTTATTTAAGTTTAAAACTTTTTTTGTCGATAGTGGCCAACTTAGCCCCACAGGCCAACTTAACTAAACTTTCCGGTACTCTACAATTTTTATTTTAATTTTGATACCACTCCACCTCTGGAATTTTTTCTCATTCCCAGCCATTTTTAAATGTTAAATGCTAAACTTTTTAAATTTTGACAACACTGCTTTAAATTTTAGATGATGTTCGGTTCGCTGGCAGCCATAATCGGTAGCGGAGCTATAGCCCGCGGAATTCCCTACAAAGAAGGTCTGGGAGTAAAACAGCTGGCCTGGATCGGCCACTGCGGAATACTGGGAGCCGTTCTGGCGCCCATGTGTTTTCTGGGCGGTCCTCTTCTAGTCAGAGCAGCGTGGTATACAGCTGGAGTAGTCGGAGGTAGGTTATAAGAATTTTTATGCGTTCTATCTGTTCTGGAGGGATTGTGAAAATTAATCAAAATCCAACCGTTGTTGACACGATGGGAAGAAAAGCACAGACTAAGATTGGGAACTCCCACCTACGCTTTGCCCCCCCCCGTTCCCCCCACGTTTTAGAATTGCCCCCCGCCAATAAAACCCCCGGAAAGCAGTGCACAGGTCTAAATATTGTGCTGTAGATCCATTATTAAGGACCACGGTAATATATGCTATAAATTCTTGTGGAATTCCGTAGCATGCCATTGTCTTAAATAACTAATTCCAATTCATTGTGTCAAATGCTTTTTCAATGTCAAGGGAAAGCATATAACCTTCTAATTATAACCTAATTGTATTTCGTCCGCCCATTCCATAAGATCGATAATTTGTCTGATATGTTCACCAATATATCTTCCTTTATTAAATCCAGCTTGATCTTCATGAATTAGTTCAGGTATAATCATAGGTGGGCAGCCTCTCGGATTTTGAGCGGGGGGTCAAATTTTAGATGGGCGTCCGGCAAGACCCAATTTTTGAAGGGGGTGTACCCAATATTTCCGCGCTGCCTTAAAATGGGCTTAAAACGCGTAAAAAACGTAAAACAAGCTTATAAATGCTTTAAAACTGTGTAAAATTGAAATAAGACTTATTGCAACTTACAAATTTTATTTTTTAATTCTTTTATTAATAATGTGTTTATATATTCTTATAATTAGATTAGAAATCATAGTTTTTTTAATAATTACGTAATAATAGAATAATAATATTTTGTCTTGATTATAAAGTCAAGTATCACAAACTTTTTAATCCATAATCTTATATTTAATTAAAAATTATATACATACATGGGCGTAGCCAGGGGGGAGGTCTAGACCCATCTTTTGCAGTGGCGTGCCCAGGATTTCATTGCGGGAGGGGCGATCTGGGGACCGTACTAACCCTGAAGGGGGCGGCAGCCCCCAGATATGGGGGTCTGGCGGGCGAGAGCCCCCAGCGGGGTCAAGGGGCGGAGCCCCTTGTCAGGGGGGTTCGGGGGGCAGAATGCCCCCCGGGGGAGAAAATTTTTAATTTAAGGCGCTAAAATACACTTGAAATTTTAATTCCAGATGATACTTATTACAAAATTTAAGGTCTCTTATACCTACACATTTAAAACATGTGTTTAAAACGTTAATTAAAGGATATTAGTGTTTATAGTAGTTTTATTAAACTGTATACCTTAACTACTGAACGCATAGGTGGGCAGCCTCTCGGATTTTGGGGGGGGGGGCCAAATTTTAGGGGGGGTGTCCGGCAAGACCCAAATTTTGAGGGGGGGTGTACCCAATATTTCCGCGCTGCCTTAAAATGGGCTTAAAACGCGTAAATAAACGTAAAACAAGCTTATAAATGCTTTAAAACTGTGTAAAATTGAAATAAGACCTTATTGCAACTTACAAATTTTATTTTTTAATTCTTTTATTAATAATGTGTTTATATATTTTTATAATTAGATTAGAAATCATAGTTTTTTTAATAATTACTTAATAATAGAATAATAATATTATTGTCTTGATAATAAAGTCAAGTATCACGAAACTTTTTAATGCATAATCTTATATTTAATTAAAGATTATATACATACATGGGCGTAGCCGAGGGGTCTAGACACCTCTTTTAGGTCGGCAAAGGGAAAAATTTAGGGTTAACAGACCCCCCTTTTGCAGTGGCGTGCCCAGGATTTCATTTCGGGGAAGCGGTGGGGCGGTCTGGGGCCCCTACTAACCCTGATGGGGGGTCTGGGGGGCGGCAGCCCCCCGCAAGAGTAGGGGGGTCCGGGGGGCAGAATGCCCCCCGGGGGAGAAAAATTTTATTTTAAGGCGCTAAAATACACTTGAAATTTTAATTCCAGATGATACTTATTACAAAATTTAAGGTTTCTTATAACTACACATTTAAAACATGCGTTTAAAACGTTAATTAAAGGATAATAGTGTTTATAGTAGTTTTATTAAACTGTATACCTTAACTACTGAACGGGATAATCGATTTGTAATCGAAAAACTAATCGATAAACTTATCAATTAACAATTAACTCTCCGCGCGAAGCGCGGAAAATTTTTTTTAGTCGTTTTATAACACTTAAAAATTTTTCTCCGGGAGGCGAGGTTGGGGGGGTCTCCCCGGGTACCCCAAATTTGTGGGGGGGGGTGTCAGCAAAATCCGAAATTTTGGGGGGGGGGTATAACCCCCCAACCCCCCCTGCCCACCTATGACTGAACGGGATAATTGATTTGTAATCGAAAAACAGATAAATTGTCAATTAACTCTCCGCGCGAAGCGCGGAAAATTTTTTTTAGTCCTTTTATAACACTTAAAAATTTTTCTCCGGAAGGCGAATTTGGGGGGGGTGTCCCCGGGTACCCCAAATTTGGGGGGGGGTGTCAGCAAAATCCAAAGTTTTGGGGGGGGGGTATAACCCCCCTGCCCACCTATGGGTATAATTTTCTTAAGCTTGTTTGCTAGAGCTTTGCTAATTATTTTGCAGTCTACATTTAGAAGCGTTAGTGGTCTCCAACTTGTGATAACTAGTATTAATAATCGATTCTATACTTTAATTTCGTTATGTAACGTTTAGATTTATGATTTCGCGTTTACGTATGACTTTTTGAATTGATGAATTTATTTACTTGGGTTGATTATCGTTTTTATGTATTTGTACTACTACTGCGTAAAGCCGAAAATTTTAACTTTAATTGTAAACTTACAGGATTCTGTGATGTATCAACCTAACCTTTGTACAACCCTTGTATATTTATACAACTTTTAGTAAAAATTGAAAATTTATGTATTTATCCTGCGTTTTTTATGAATTTTATTACAATTTATAAATTGGAGCATTTTAGGTTTGTCCGCCATTGCCGTCTGTGCGCCCAGTGAGAAATTCTTAAGAATGGGCGGTCCTCTGGCTATGGGACTGGGCGTGGTCTTTGTCTCATCGATCGGCACTTGGTTCCTCCCACCCACAACCGTAATCGGAGCCGGTAATTGTGTATAACATGTATTTAAAAAAATTTCTTACGATACAGGCACAAGGTAATCGTTTAAAGCCATACATGGCATGAGGGAGAGGTTGAGGGGTTTAGTTTAACCCCTCTCCACCAAATTCTAAAGGGGGTTTAACCCACCTTCTTCCACTCAAAAGGGGAAGGGGAAAAAAGGTTAACCCCCCTCCCCCTCCAATTTTAGAAAAAATGAAAAAATGTCTTAAAAATGACTTTTTATTGCTTCGAAACTTTAAGTCTTAAAGTTACAGTGCGGAGTCAAACTTTTGTCTTCAATTTTGATGATTTTTTTGTAAAACCTTACCCCTGACCCGAAAAGCCTACAAATATTTTTTTATCAAAATATTTCCACTGGTTCAGGAGTTATTATAACTCCCCGAAAATGGCTTTTTTCAACAATTCTGTATTTAAGAACTTGCTTAATGCGTATAAAAATTTAAGTTACAAAATATGCAAAATACAAAATTTAATACCTTGATTGTTAAGATTGCAGCATTTAATACTTGCAATATTGCATTTCGCGTACAAAAAACCCGCGATTTTTTTTGCTAAAAATACGAAGTGCAGGCGAAAATGTTGAGCAAGCTTAATCAAAATACTGCCGTCGTTTGTTTTTTTAGCGAAAAAATCGCGGATTTTTTTGTATGAAAATGCATCGCGGATTTTTTGTACGAAAATGCAATATTTCGACAAATACCGTTTCAATCTTAAAAATCAAGGTATCAAATTGAAGTAAAAAGTAGCCACTTTTTTGAGTGAATATTTTGTAATTTTAGATGTTTTTGGGGGAAGGGGGCAGAAGGGTCCACCGTTTTCAAAAATGCTATAAAAAGGGCTTTTTGACCTAAAATTAGCCTTTTTTGCCTATTTTTCCATCAAAATCGAAAAACGATATGGGTAAAATGCACTCCAGAAACAAACAATATTGGTATTTTGCGTTTCTTAGCCCCCCCCCCCAGGTTTGGGCCCCCCCCCCCCCCCCGCCCGAGCCCGCCTGCCGTGTGTGGGGAGCCGTGTGCAGGCTCGGGACGCCCCCCCCCCCCCCCCCCCCCCCCCCCGCCAAAGACAAAAAAAAGAGGCCCCTAATTATGACGCCTCTATTAACCCACTATGATGCCACCATCGGGACTTATCTTTTGCTTTTGTTCTTCTACCTCTTTTTGTTCTACTCCTTCCTCGCCCTCTTTTCCTTTTCTTTTCTCTTTTTTCTCTTTTCTCTCTTTTTTTTTTTTTTTTCTCCTTTTTTCTCTTTTCCCTCCCCCCCCCCACCCTCCCCCCCCCCCCTCACCCCCCCCACCCCGCCCAAGATGCCCCCACCCCCCCCCCCCCCCCCCCCCCCCCCCCCCCGGGGCCGGGGGGGGGGGGGGCGTAGTTAGTTAGCATAGCCAGAATTTTCAAGTGATTTCCTCCAGGAATGCTGCTGCCTTTGCGGGTTGAAACCATAGGTCTTCTACTTTTAGTGTGGTAGGATTTTTGGTGCAGTTGAAAAGGTGGTGGACATCATGCGGTTTCTGGTGGCATTTTGGGCATTCATTTTTGATTAGTGGGTTTATTCTTGATTTGTATGAATTTAGATGATGACAAAATCCGGATCTTAGTTGTGACAGGAGTGCTCTTAGTTTTCTTGGAAGGTGTTGTTCGCTTTTGTGTATTTCATGGGGTTTGCTTTTTAGTAGAGGATTGGGTTGGAGTTGAGATAGAGATTCTTTTACAAAATAGGTGTGAATGTTAGTCCGGATGGCTTTTTCGGTGAGATTTGGGTTGAGGAAACTTTCTGCTATGGGGCCATACTTTGATTGGAGGGTGTGTTTCATTTCTCTTGGCCTAGATTTGTTTGCTGTGATTTTGTTGGATGGGTGAGTCTGTTGCATAGTCTTGGCAAGAAATTGTGTTGCAAGAAGAGATGTGTGATTTTCAATTGGTAGTACTTTAGTTTCTTGATGAAGATGATCTAGTGAGGCCATTTTGTGGCATCCTGTTGCTATCCTGAGGGCTAAGTTTTGTGTTGATTGAAGTTTCTGGTAATGGGATTTTGAGAGGTTTGGTGACCATATTGGTGTTCCGTAGTTGAGGATGGGTCGCCCTATAGCTTTGTATGAGGCTACTATTGTTTCTTTTTGTTGTCCCCAGCTGGTCCCAGCTAGGGCTTTGAGGATGCTATTGCGTCTAGATGCCCTGTTGTTGATGGTGGTGATGTGGTTGTTGAAGGTTAGTTTTGGATCGAAAGTGACACCTAGGATTTTGGGATTTTTGTTGAGCGGTAAAAGTTGGTTTTGTATGGTCACGTTTGGGTGGTAGTTGTATTCTTGTGAAGATGGAGAGAAAAGTGTAACTGTTGATTTTTCTGTTGATAGTTTGAGGTGGTTGAGATTAAGATATTGATTTAGAGTGTTGAGATAATTGGTGAGATTTGTTTCCATGTTGGCTATGTTGTTTCCAGTGGAGTAGACTGTGGTGTCGTCAGCATAGGAGACGATTTTGACGCCGGCAGGTGGGGGAGGTATGTCCGATATGTAGAAGTTGAAGAGGGTTGGTGAAATGACTGAGCCCTGAGGCACGCCTGTTTGTACTATCCTGGGTTTAGAGGTTGAGTCTCTGAATGAAGTTTTGTTGATTCTGCCTCTGAGATAACCACTTAGCCATCTGATTAGATAGGCTGGGAGTGTGCTGTTTGCTATCTTGTTGATTAAAATTTCTATGCTGATGGTGTCGAAGGCCTTGGTAAGGTCCAAGGCTGCTACTATTGTTCGTTTGGGTGGAGCTTTTTGGTTGAAACCGGTTGCTATATCGTTGGTAAGTTGAAGGAGAGCAGTAGCTGTTGAGTGTTTGGGTTTGAAACCGTGCTGATCTGGATGGTGTTGTAGATGTTGGAGAAGGATCGGTTGGATTATTTTTTCAAAAACTTTTATTGCTGGGCAGAGGAGTGAGATTGGTCTGTAAGAAGTAGAGATGAGGAGATCCTTTCCGGGTTTGCCAAGTGGTATTATGATTGCAGTTTTCCAGATTGTAGGTATGCTATTTGTTTTTAGTGATAAGTTGAACAGATCAGTTAGATATTGAATGCCAAGAGGACCAAGGTTTTTAAGGTGGAAAATGGTTAGGTTGTCAGGACCAAAAGCTTTGGAGTTGTTAGATGATTTTATGGCATTTTCTACTTCTATGGTTGTGATAGTTTTAGGTTCTTGTTTGATTTTTTTAATGCTTCTGATTAATTTTCGATTTTCTTTAGGTGTTTTGAAAGGTTTGTTTGGAGTAAATTGTTTGTTGAAGTTGTTTGCTAGTAATTGAGGGTCGTTGATTAAGTTTCCATTGAAGTTTATTGCGCAATTTGGGATGGGTGTCTGTTTGTTATCCAGTGATTTTATGGTTTTCCAAAGTTTAGAGGAGTTGGTTTTATGGCTGAAAGTACCACAAAACAAGAACAAAACGTCCAGATATGAATGCCATTTTTTGGTAGCGTTGGTGCGGATTTGGATGTGGATTTTTTGGTTGAGCTCTTGTATTTGGTGTGAAAGTGGGTTAGTTTTGCGCAGATTGTCTCTTTCATTGATAAGTTTTATGGTTTCTGGAGTAAGGTTGGCTTGAAAATTGTTGTGACGACCGGCTGGTATGTTGTGTGAGGAAGCTTTGATTAATATATTTCTAAACGTTTTTTCATCTTTTTTGACTTCTGTGGGAGCTGGGATATTAAGTAATTTAGTTTCTATTTCGTTTTTGTAGTTGGTCCAATTGGCTTTATTGAGGTTGGTGAAAGTTTTCCTGGTTTTAGGTGCTATTGTCTGATTGGTTTGAAGGCTGACGATGATTGGGAGGTGATCGGAGCTCAATGTGGTAACTGTTTTCCAGTCCGAGGAGGTAAGGAGTGAGTCTGAGATGAGGGAGATATCTGGCGATGTTGGATTCCCATTTGAAGGGATGCGTGTTGGTGTGTTTGTGTTTAGAGATGCCATGTTAGAGTTGTTGATGATGTTTGCAATGTAGTCGCCTCTGGCGTCTGTGAGGCTTGAGTGCCAGAGTTCATGGTGTGCATTGATATCTCCAAGAATGATACTATCCTGATTGTTTAGAAGATTGGCTATATTTGGTTGGTAATTAGTGGTGCAGGAGCTGGACGGTGGAATGTATAGATTGGTGATTGAGAGGTCAGTATTGTTGAAGAGAATGTGGATGCCATGCATTTCTGCATGTGGGTCGTTCTGTTGAGTGTCCAAGTTAATTTTGAAGTTGATCGAATGGTGTACAAAAAAGAGTAGACCACCTCCGTTGGAATTTCTGTCTTTTCTGATAGTTGTGTAGTTGGGAATATGTGGATCTTTGGATTTTGGTGAGAGTTTTGTTTCCTGGATGGCAGCTATGTGAATGTTGTGATTTATGAAAAAGTTTGTTAGTTCTTGTAGTTTGTTGGAGATTCCATTGGCGTTAAATTGCAAAATATTTAAGGTAGAATTTTTGGAGTTTGTTTTGCAAAGTGGTGGGAGCGTGCAGTTGTTACAGGAAAAATTTTGGTTGTAATGTTTTAGGCTTTGTAGGTTGCTGCATTTTAGATGCACCCAATTGTTACATTTGGTGCATTGGACGCTGTTTCTATTAACAGTTTTATTACAGTTTGCACAAAAATATTGCATCTTGTTGGGGCCGGGGTTTGGATGAATGTCTCCGGAAAGAGTCATCAGTTTTTTCGGCAGCCATTTTGGCCGCCGATTATAGAAAAAGAATGTGCAGTATCGCATTGGCAGTCAGCAGTGGCGGAAATCGCCTGAGTTGACTGGAAAAGAGGTAGAGCTGTTGACCATTTCCATTGCTGGATCTGGGCAGTGTCGCTGCGTGGAAGCCGCTCCGTAGACACCTACAGGTCTGTGTATGGTCCGGACCCCCCTCCCCCCCCAAAATTTGCCCCTCTCCCCGGGGGGGGCCCCCCCCCGGGCCAAAACAAAAACACCCCGTGTGTTTAATATTACCCCCGACTCTCTGCAAAAAAAACCCCTTGGTCCCCCCTCCCCCGAAAAACACAAAAAAACAAAAACAAACACAAAACCCCCCCCCCCCCCCCCCCCCCCCCCCCACAAAAAAAAAACAAAACCCCACCAAAAAAAATACAAAAAAACCCTTCCCCCCCCCCACAAAAAAAAAAAACAAACCCGCCCACCCCCCCCCCCCCCCCGGTTTTTAAACTCCACCCCCCCCCCTCCTTCACTTTGAACCAACTTGCCCATGTATGCTTAAAGCCCTTGTAAATAATTGCCCATTTAAAATTCTAAACACTTTTACTCTTTTATATAAATTTTCTTAAATATTTATAACATGTATTTTTCAGGTGTATGGTCAATTGCGATGTACGGAGGTCTGCTTTTATTTGCCGGTTTGCTACTTTACGACACGCAGCGTGTGATTAAACTCGCGGAAAATTATCCGCCGCCCGGTTCAGCTTTAACATTTCAAAACTATCAAAATCGAACAGAGGACAGACAGTTCGACCCTATTAACGCGTAAGCTCCGTCATTTACTTTCTTTCAAATTAATGTGGTCAGGACAGTGGCGTGCCCAGGGGGGAGGGCGGCCGCCCCCTCCCACGAAATCCGGCGAAGTCGGATTTTTTCGTAAGGGGGGACCCTTACGTTTTTTGAATTTTTGGAGAGAAAATTTTTTTTCTTAAATATTAATACAGAAACTTTCCTGATGCCTTCCAATCCAAAAGCATATTAATAGTAAAAAACCAAATTTCCCCCGCTTCGCGGGTAGTTTAATTTGACAATTTATCTCAGTTTTTCACAATTTCAAATCCATTTTGCCGCTCGATAGTTAAGGCATACATGTTAAATAAAAGTACTATAAACACTATTAACCTTTTATTAACGTTTTAAACACATGTTTTAAATGGATAGGAATAAAAAAAAACTTAAATTTTGTTTTAATTATCATCTGGAATTAAAATTTCTAGTGTATTTTAGCGCCTTAAATTAAAAATTTTCTCCCTCGGGGGGCATTCTGCCCCCCGGAGCCCCCCTGACAAGGGGCTCTGCCCCTTGACTCCGCTGGGGGGCTCTCGCCCCCCAGACTCCCCATTTCCGGGGGGCTGCCGCTCCCCAGACCCCCCCTCAGGGTTAGTATGTACCCCCCAAACCGTCCCCCCCCCCCGAAATGAAATCCTGGGCACGTCACTGGGTCAGGATAGTGGGTAGGGGCGCAGACAAGATTTTAGGAAGGGGCATTGATTGCACTCTATAATAAATTTTTCAAAAAAATGAGGGTTGTACTACAAATTTTTAAAATACATTAAAATTAAAGAAATTTTTTGCGCTAAGACAAATCCAAAGTACCTCCAAATATTTACCTCCACCAACCCAAAACAGGGTTTCAAATTATATAAGCAAAGTGAGCTACAAAAAACTTTAAAAATCAATCCTAAAAAAGCTTCATTTCGTACTTCCGCTGACCTAATAGAAAGGTTTCATTCAATTCAATGCAGCCAAGTCTCCTATATTTTAACGTAAATAAACCAAAAAATTGACCGAAAAAGTTTTAAAAATCTGCTAAAACAACCAGTTTTCAGCGAATAAAAAATAACAGCAAATAATAGACAAAAAATACGCAAATAATGCGTTACTTAGGCAAAGCTAATTAATCGCGGACACTAATCTCATCACAAAGTCATGGTTTACTTCATAATGTTTATGAATAAATTAAGCTCTATAAAGACCATTCTTAATGCTGTTTTAAAAACGTTTTAGTGGAAAAGTTTTTCAGTCGCACGCCTTTAAGTTTTATTTTTAACCAAAAATATTCCTAGTCATTCACTTTTAACCTTTCAAAATTATTAAAATGTATTTTGCTTTTTAATTTTTTTGTTTCATTTTTTATAAAAAACTAAGATATTATTTACAAGCCAGAATTTGGTCTTTTCTTGTAAAATAAAACATGAAAAACGTAGAGTAATATGACTTTATCATTTTTTCTGATATCATTTGGCATGTAATTTAAAACTAAAAGAACCTTAAAACATTAGTTAACTGATACTGCGAAATAAGCGATTGTGATCTATTAAGTAACCTATTAAGTTTACAATGGGGCATTTTGACTGGCACTAAATACTGTTGTCATTAATTTAGAACACCACAATGTGAAAACTTATGTGAAATTTTCGAGAAACATGAAATAATTGAAAAATAAAAAAATAAAACATGTCCACAAAGCCTCACGTTTTTCTTCCTTTCTAACAAACGCTTTCTTAAATCCGCACAATCTAGTTTCAACAAAATTTCTTGGGGGGACACCCATTCTTAAAATTTTTTTTCATTTTAAAATTTTTTGATCAGGTATTCATGTTTTTTATGTCAATCAAGTATGCAAAAATCTTACTTTATGTAAAATTAGACAGGGACGTACCAGTGGCGTGTTCAGGATTTCATTTCGGGGGAGGCGGTCTGGGGGGGTACATACTAATCCTGAGGGGGGGTCTGGGGGGCAGAATGCCCCCGGGAAGAAAATTTTTAATTTAAGGCGCTAAAATACACTAGAAATTTTAATTCCAGATGATAATTAAAACAAAATTTAAGGTTTTTTTATTCCTATCCATTTAAAACATGTGTTTAAAACGTTAATAAAAGGTTAATAGTGTTTATAGTAGTTTTATTTAAAATGTATGCCTTAACTATTGAGCGGCAAAATCGATTTGAAATGGAAAAACTGAGATAAATTGTCAATTTAAACTACCCGCGAAGCGGGGAAAACTTGGTTTTTTTGACTATTAATATGCTTTTGGAAGGCATCAGGAAAGTTTCTGTATTAATATTTAAGAAAAAAAATTTTCTCTCCCAAAATTCAAAAAACGTAAAGGTCCTCCCTTACGAAAAAAACCGGCTTCGCCGGATTTCGGGGGAGGGGGGGGCGGCCCCCCCCCCCCCCCCCCCCTGGGCACGCCACTGGGACGTACTTAGGGTTTCATTTTGGGGGGAGGGGGAGGATTGTAGTACAAAAAAAAACTGCGGGGGGCTCCGCCCCACCCCTCCCGAAATTTTGGGGGTCCTCCTTAATTTTTGAAAACGTTAAAAAGAAGGATAAACGTAGATAAAGCTGTATAATACACTGTTTTTCGCCTAATAACGTATTATCCTAACCTGTGCACTGCCCCCCGGGGTTAAAACGGGGGGGCAATTCCAAAATGGGGGGACACGGGCTAGGTTTTTTTATGCCAAATCGACGCCACTGGCGCCTAAAATTTTGGGCCTAGGCGCCAGCCTGGCGCCCAGATTTTTTACTAGACACGTATTTTTTACAATTTTTTTAGAGAAATCGACAAAAAAATAAACAAAAATTTTAAGGTTTTCAAAGACCAATTTTTAAAATTTTTCTCGCGCTTCGCTTTGCTCAGCACGTAATTGTTTTGAACTAATTTATAATTTATTCATTTTTCATGTGGCATATAGGTAAAACTGCTAATTAATTATATTTTTGAACCCCGAGAAATGCCATTTAAAGTAAAAATCTTCAATAAAAAAACTAATCACCGTACTAAAGTTTAGTTTTGATTGAAACCTAAAATTACCATAGACTAAAATCATTATTTACTGGGATATTGTAAATTTTTTAAAAAATTTAGAAAAAATGAATTTATATTTAAATCCTTAAAAAGTAACCAAAATTTTTCACGATTCTTACAAACTGTTTTCGTCTGTTTTACTTAAAAAAACTACTAAATTTTCATATATTGATATGAAATCACTAATTTTATTTAATTTAGTTTAATGAGTTTTTAGAAGTCCTGCCCCAAAATTTTCACTCATCAAACAATTGACAATTTTAAAATTAGAATTAAAAAATTAAAATCAAAGATGATGAAGTCCATTGCAAATATAAAGAAAAAATATTGTAAACAACCTGTTTAAAAAACCCATATACAAATTTCAAACCAACCATACCAAGCAAAAATTGGTTCTACCCTTTATACTAAAAATTATGCTAGCCAAGCCAAATCTAAATTATTTATTGATGTTGTAGGTCTGTGCCAATGTTTTCTTGTTAAATTATAATCCTTTGACAAAATTTTTTTTACGCAATGGGGCATTGAAAAATAAAAACAATTTTGTTTTTTTAATTTTTAGTTATAAAACAAAAAAATACTACAAAGTCATCCAAAAATATACATGATACTGAAAAAATTTTATATTAGCCCCATTTTTTGACATAAAAAAAATTTTCTGTTATTGGCGCCTAGATTTCTGCGCTGGCGCCTAAAATTTGCAGGCTCCGGCGAAAAAAAAACCAGGGCACGGGGGGCAACTTTTTTGAAACGGGGGGGGGCAATAAAACGGGGGCAAGCAGGGGTAAAAGAAAAAAAGAAGGGAAAAAAGAAAAAAGGGACAAAAAAAGCGAAAATAAGGTAAAAATAGGTCTAAAATGGCTTAAAATACATTGAAATAGGCTAAAAACTGCAAAAAATTCGCGATTATGGCGTCATCATAGGTCAAAAATGGCGTCATAATTTTAGGGTACTTTTTCATTTTTTGGCGGGGGGGGGGCATTTCCAGACCGTGCACAGGTCTGTATTATCTAATGTTTTTAGCGGTAAAAACATGTTTTCTTAGTTAAAAATTAAATTAGAACACATTGGCAGAACCTGGATTTCACAAAAAAGGAATTTAGAGACATTTCAGACCCCTTGGCTACACCCAACTTGTAAACCAAAGCACATGAGCAGCATCTCGACTCCATGTTTTTTAGGTTACCTATCTATCTATATGAAAAAAATCGATAGGCGGCTGGAAAATTTAGGAGGGGGGAGGTACATAAATCAACCAATATGATTGTTTGTTTTGCTTTCTGTGTAGTACTTATTACTCAAATATTGTACTAACTTTGAAATAACATTAGTATTAGGCAAGATAAATAGCGAGATATATGTATGTATACTATAGAAAGTGACCGCTGAGCGAAGCGAAGCAGAAAAAAAATTTTGGTTTTTGG
The DNA here is from genome assembly GCA_030248175.1 of Microlaimidae sp. YZB2_3. Classification (NCBI taxonomy): domain Eukaryota; kingdom Metazoa; phylum Nematoda; class Chromadorea; order Desmodorida; family Microlaimidae; species Microlaimidae sp. YZB2_3. Next base: position 20,668 of record JASAMX010000375.1, read on the forward strand.
GGTCAATTTAGGTACTAAAATTATTTTATAGTTTGGCGCCGAGCGATTAGCGAGACGCTAGAAAATTTTAAATTTTTAGCCTCTGAAAACCCCCTAATTTTACCATCTGGCTACCATTTCGGGGGGGCCGCCCCCCCCCCCTCCGCCAACCACTATCCTTATTTTTCCCCCTGTCCGACCGTTTCGGGGGGCGGGGGCGGCCGCCCCCTCCCCCTGGTTACGCCCCTGAAATTAGATAAATAAATAAATTGTTTTCTTCTTTTGTATGGTGTTGCCGTCGTCATAAACTGACTATGCGCCGTTTTCAGACAAATGGCGATATACATGGATGTGATTAATATTTTCATTCGAATTGCTATGATTATGGGAATGGGTGGCGGAAGAAAAAAATAACTGAATCGAATTCGGAAGCAAACGTTACTTCTACTTGTCAATTCAACTTGTTTTTTAAGATGCGAACAAAAAATATTACATAGTAACATACATGGCCAAGTTGGTCCGGAGTGGGGGGGGTTAAACCCCAAATTAGGGGAGTTAAAATCCGAGAAACGCAAAATACCCATATCGTTTTTTTTTCTGGAGTGCATTTTACCCATATCGTTTTTCGATTTCAAAGAAAAAATAGGTAAAAAACGCTAATTTTAGGTCAAAAAGGCCTTTTTATTGCATTTTTGAGCTTTTTACTGTTTAAAACATTCATTTTGACTTGACCTCAAAACTTAAGTTTGGAGGCAGTTAGAAGTCATTTTAAAGACATTTTTTTCTTCATTTTTCCAAAATTGGGAGGGTTAACGTTTTCTCCCCCACACTTCTGAGTGTGGGGGGGGTTAAACCCTCCTCAGAATTTGGGGGGTTAACCCCCCGTGCCCATGTATGCATAGTAATGTATTTGATACAACCCTGTTACTCACTAAAATACTTATTTTGTTTTAAACTGGAGCGTATATCAAAAAAATTCAATCCCAATCTAGTGAAATTGAACTTTTCGAAATCTCCTCAGATTACATTGCGTTAGTTTAATCACGTACCCTTACGCTCATTCAATTATCGAAAGAAAATGTTTCCTCCGCCAAAACGCCTCCCCCTCAACCAAATAAAATCATGAGTACGCCCTTAAGGAAACGGGATAAATTTTCTTAAAACAGGTAATAAAAATGAAAAAATCTAGGTGTGGGAGTGGGCTGATTTGTAGATAATTTTTATAATTAATAAATAACAAGCTATTTGCGACTTTTCTAAAGTGAAATGAGGAGGCAATGTTCACATTATACAGGCGAGGCGTTTGTATTTTTTTTTTATAATGAAAAACAAGGTTTTAAAAACTATTTATTTATATTGTTTGCTACCTGTAATATAAGACGAATGCACAAAACCGAAGTATGACTACTAAAACGCATTGAGTAATCACAAAACCGCAATCGCGCAACCGAGCGCACCACACAGGAGAGTACGTAAAAACTACTGAACCGAAAGGAACAGCCATGATAGAGGACTGTGAAATTGACAATAACTTGACTGTTGAAAATGGTTTTTTTTAATCTAAATTTATATAATTAGAAATCGATATTTATCATTTCTGGAGCTGTTCGCGTATGGGAACCAGTATTATTTTTTGAAAAATTAATGATGAAAACATAAATGGCATAAAAATGTAAAAATTAAGGTCAAGATGGCGCTGCAAATGCAAATTTTCAAAACGGTTGTTTTCAGAATTTTAGTGCAAAAACATCCTAAATGGCTGTTATGTTAGTTATAAGGAAGATTTGTTCAACAAACGGGTTACCAATTTAATTTTTTAGAGAAAAAAAAGCCAAAAATATACACCAAAGACCGACTAATCAACGGTCTAGTATACATATTACACAATTATGATGCGCACTATTTTAACACATTGTTTTGTGACGTATTTTTGCGTAGATAGTCAAATGCAAACCCGGTAATATTTTGCGAGGTACTGTTTTGACAGTACTTATATTCGTTGACGCCCTAATTGTTGTGTTTCTCGTTTTAGTTTGTAAATAGAGTAACGAAAGTTAATAATAAACTATATTATTATTCAATTAGTTGTTGTTGCATTACACTTACACTTATCTTCATAGATGTACACGGTCAAAAAGCTGGGGGGGAAGTGTTTACCATTGGTAAATGACATTTCAAAATCTAGGGGGGGTCGACCCGGGGTGGGAGATTTTGAAACCTAGAGGGGGGTTCAAGGTGGGGAAAAATAATAAAAAAAGTTGTCAGTGGTGATGTTACCAATTGTTGCGCCAGGTATTTCTCTCCACGTGACATTTTCTCGAAGTTACTTTACCACCCACACCTATTTTCACCCTGATAGAATTCATCCTGATACACCCTGATAAAAACCAGATTTTGTCGAAACGCAAGAATTTTTACTTCGATTTTAAAAAATTGACTAACAATTTTTAATGCTCTTTCAGATTTCATAAAAGGTAATTTGTAAGAGGGACGGTTGTAAAAAAATTGTTATTGATATGAATTTTCTTATTTTCACTAAACTTGTATGCCGAGAACAAGACAACGAGCAAATTTTTTCAGACACGGAATTTTGTTTGAGTTTACAGTTTACATCTACTAACACCTAGTATGCTTCTTGCATATACGAAATGTCTCTAGTATGTATGCTTTTACATACAAGTGAAATAAATGTCTCTAGTATGTTATGTATGCTTTTACATACAAGTGAAATGTCTCTTTACGTATGCTTTATGCATATACGTGAAATGACTTATTTATCATGTATGATTACTCATACATGAGTGTGCGAACAAATAATCCAGCGCGTCTTGGATTATTTGTTCCCAAATGCGAACAAATAATCCAAAATTACCGCGTCAGCGCCAAGTGCGAACAAATATACAAACAAAGGTGTTACCAAAAATATATACTATAACGAAAAATGTGCAACTCCTATATAAAAAAGTACGGAAAAGGTGGCCTTTATAATGAGCCTCTCCATTTAAATGACACTCTCCATAATAATGGCAAAGTAGCCATTTTAATGCGGGAAAATATGCTGTTCGCCTACGTTATTCAGCACAAATGTGCGCGGATCAATAAAAACATTTTATTTCATTTGCGGGATGCGTGCGCATTTAGTGTAAAGTGACGTAGGCCAACGGCATATTCCTTTGAATTAAAAGGCCATTATTATGGAGGGAGGGTGCCATTTAAATGGAGAGGCTCATTATAAAGGCCACCTTTTCCGTACTTTTTTATATAGGAGTTGCACATTTTTCGTTATATTATATATTTTTGGTGTTACTAGGTCCAAATAATCCAAGATAACATTTAGCTTATTTTCATTAGTTTTAACGCTTAGTTTTGAAGAATAAAGCTAGCAATATACATTTTTTTGTATTAATAAAATTGTTTGTATTTTTTCATATTGTTGCATTTATATTATTAAGTTTTTTGACTGTTTATATATTAAAATTACGTAGTTTCTTTTTCAGTTGTATATATATATTTCATAAATATATTTTTTTCAAACATTTTGGTGCAGTTTTTTCAAAGTTTTATTTATATATAAGATCAATATGCAATTTACATTCACAACAAGAAACAAATTTTTTTGCATAAAGTATCTTATCACCGTAGTAGATTAGAAACAATAAAAATAACAATAAGAGCAATAGCAGTAATAAAATTTTAAACTAACTATTTCGCAATCATTCTGAAATTATCGTATTAAATTAGAAAAAAAATTAAGACAAGTCTAAATTTATTAGCTCTTGAAATTAAACTTAATCTGGGAACTAAGATTGTAAATGCTAAGCTTTTTGTGACTCTTTTTGAACATTTTAACCAGAAGTGAAACCTTTGCGGCTCCGGAGCTTCGCTTTATTTTTGTACTAATTTTATGAATAATTAAAGTGTGATGCCATAGAATGTTTTGCAAGGATTTTATAAACTATTTTTTTTGTCAAAATGTATTTAAAACAATAAAATGCAGATAGAGTAACATTAAAGTTATTTCAAATTAAGTATAGGCAAATAAAATCTAGCTGACCGAGATATTTGCAGTATTGAATCGACTATTTAACAACAAAAACATTCAATATTTTTAATTAAAGCGGATTAATAACAAAGATTTAAAACTGTCTTTTAATAATTATTTATCAATTTACTTATTTTGTAACCTAAATGCAAATTTTTTTAGAGCTAAATTTAGTTAATTTTTGTATATTTTGTGAAAAGGTGGAATTAAAAAATTCTACGTTCTTATTTGTTTTTAAGAAAAAAACGTCACTACCGCACAATTTTAATAGGTCCTCTCATGTCTGCATTCTAATTTTCAGCGTCAGCCAGATATAATTCAACCATATAAGCTTAAAATCGCTTAATACTTATATTTTTGAAGAATTTTTTAAAAACTTAAAACATCGTCGGAAAAATAAAAGAAACAAGTACTTCACCTCGCACACAGTAATAACGCATTGCAATCTAAGCACAATTCGTCACACATCTATCCAATTATTGTTAAATTTTAGCTCGAAGATTCTAGGACACGAGGGTACTGGACACGAAGGTACTGGACACGAGGGTACTGAGCAAAGAAAAAATACGTTTGCCACAAATATGTAAATTTTTTAAACTGATTGAGCTGAACTAAATTTTAATCATAAGTCGGTTCGTTTTTAATTATAAATAACATTTCGCTTGCTTTAATATAATGCAATTTAATAATAAAAAAACTTCGTGTATTGTTTAAAAAAACATCATACTAATTGAACGAAATTTTTAAAGTCATTTTACACACAATTTATGCAACGGACTTTTAATAAAAACAATAATAATGTTTAAAACTTTCTCCAAAGCCCTGAAGCTTCGAATCAAAACCCTGCCTTTGCAAAAAAAATTACAGAATTAATATTAAACAATCATGAGTGGAATGAAAACGCCAAGAAGTTATTTAATTACTGTTTTTTCTAAAATATATACTCGTATGAAAATACGAAGCGAATTGCACAGTTTTTTGCTGTCATTTTTTATTTAGACTTTTTTCATCGACTTTTAATTAAATTAATTAAATTTTTTGATAAAATCTTTAAAAAAAAATAACTTCCGCAAAAATAAATTTCAGTATTAGTACTGTAAAAAATATCTTTTTGGCTTTTTTAGTCCACTCTGGCTTAGGGAAATCACTTCAGCACATGTTGACCATTTAAAACAAGACGAACAAAAAGTGCTTTTGAAACCCAAAAACATACAATTGTTAGATTTTTCATGTATGATATTTTATGCAATTACATTTAAGTATAGAGTCGTGAGTAAAATAATCCAACAACGAATCTTTGGGAGTCTTTAAAGCCCAGTAACCTTTATTTTCCTAAGCCTAAGCAAAACCCAAAAAACAAGCTAAACTTTAACTTTCTGATAATATTTTAATAATATTGTGCTTTTAAAAAATACCGAATAATTTAGTTTTAAAAAAGGCAAGCAATTGTTTTTTGGAAAATATTTTACTAAAATGTTTTTGCAAGGTTATTAATGCAAGAATTATTTGCAATTATTTTTTTCCGAAGGCATTATTAAAAATTGATTTTTCTACACACCACGAAAAATAACCACAAAAATGTTTTGACAGCACAATCAAAGCGTAACAGCAACCTTAATGTTTATTATCTTTCGAGTCGTCTCATAGCTTCTCAGCATTTTTAAAGCTAGTTATTATTTTTTTAAAATGCACAAAAATCTACACAAATAACACAAAACAAAGATCTTTGAATGTTATGAAATTATTATTTTTGTTTAATGTCTTCTCAATAATTTTTTCTTATAATCTTACCTTTTATAAGTCATTTAAACAAAGTAAATGATTTTTAAGTAAGACTCACTATTGTTATGCAAGGTTTATCCCGCTTTATGCGGGAAAGTTATGTTTTTTTGCTCGTCAGTACCCTCGTGTCCAGTACCCTCGTGTCTCCCCTTGCATAATTAATCGATTTTGTTGCTAGGTTGTGGTGAACGCAATTTTTTTAAGCCCAGTACCTTCGTGTCCAATACCCTCGTGTCCAGTACCCTCGTGTCCCGTTCCCTAGCTCGAAATGTGAAAATTTGTTCGCTGCCAGCGCGATTTCTCGAAATAGCTATGCAAAGATCAAAAATTTGCATAAATTAAATATGAGCTCAAGTGCGAAAAAATAATCCAACTCGCAGCGCTCTTGTTTGGATTATTTGTACCTACCTTGGATTATTTAGACCTAGTGACCTTGGATTATTTTTCCCTAGGCTTGGACTATTTGGACCGTGTTACTTGGATTATTTGGACCTTGGATTATTTGTTCCTGCACCCCTCATACATGTGAAATGTGTCTTGGCACATATGCAAAGTGCATATGTGAAATGTCTCTAGCATATATGCTCAATACATACTTTTAATTGTTGCTATTGAATTAAACATTAACATATTAGTACATTATTTTATATTTTCAAAAAAATTTTCTTGTTATAGTAAATATTTGGTAGTCTCACCACTTTAGCTTATAATACAATTCCTTCCACACCATCTTTTTATTTACATAATTAAGCATTTTATGCAAACACGAAAACAAACTTTACAATATACATTTTGATTTTTTCTGTGTGCTCTTTCATTGGTGTTGTAAAAAAGTATTGATTTTGGATTATTTTAAAAGTAATTTGAAAAATTTTAATTTAAGTAAAGTAAGAGTAATTTGTGATTTTTTAATTTAAGTAAAGTAAAAGTAATGGTCAAAATTTTATTTAAGTAAAGTAAAAGACCTATTTTTTTAAGTAAACGTAAGAGTAAAAATATAATAAACGTAATTTTGAAACGAAGAAAAACAACAGTTTTTGAGCTCAAGATCCCCGTTCCAAAGTTTTTTTGCTAATTTTATGTATAAATTATCATTTTAATAATTTTTTTTGGCAAAATAAATGGTTTTAGCGTGTTAGCGATTTACGGTTTAGCGTGTTCTGCCATTCACTTTATAACAAGCCCATAGGGAATCTACCCATTGAAATTACTTATATTTTACTTAAATTAAGTATTTGCAGGGGAAAATCCGAGTAAGAGTATTTAATATTTCAAAAGTCGAGTAACAAAATTCGTTACTTTTATTACTTTAAGTAAAAGTAACTTTTTACAATACTATCCTGCATTACGGCAGCCGTAGGCCAAAACCTACCCCAAAAATGACGAGGGAGGGTAGCTTAAGCGTAGCTTAGATTTTGCTGAGGCTTAGCTTAAGTTTTGCTTAGGCTCAGCTTAGTCGCCATTTTCTTTACTATTTTTAGGGTAGGTTTTGGCTTTTCTCATTACGGCATTATTTTTTTACTATTCAAAAAGTACAAAAATATAGCAGGACTCTGGGCTTTTTCGAAACTCGCTTTAAACATCTTAACTGATATAAACACATTTTTTAGGTTTTTATGTTTAAACTTTCTTTTAAACTCCCTTTAAAATTAATTTTTAACTTTTTCACACTACAAATGACTAAGCGACAGAGGGAAATTTAAGATTTAGTTTCATTTAAACGCAGCACAGCAGAGCATTTATTTAAAATTTTTCTTCACCGAACACACTTTTTTGTGGTATAAACGGCCATTTTTAATTCTTTCACAAAAGAATTTTATGGAAATATTACCTTTTTCTGTAATAAACCAAACAGGAGCACAAAAAGTTTATTATACAATAATTAACACACTTTTAACAGCCAAAAATTATACATTAATGATTAGCAATAAATAGCAAACGTATCATTCTAGAAGCAACAATCAATGCCCTCGTCAGTCTTCAAGCAAATCAACTTTTTAACAAACCTCACCTAAAGTTATGCGGTTGATCTTTTAATTACTACCACCAAAACAATTATGGACAACAAAAAATATACCGCACTCGCAGACTACTTTAATTAAAATTATGATTTAGCTTTAAGACACGTATGGTAAGAACAAAAATTTACAACTTAAAAAGAACGTAAACTACATTATCAAAACAGTAAAATAAATACATGGTATGATACTATTAAAAACTATGGACTGTTCAAAAATGATTGACTGGAAACAAATTTCAGGTGAGCAGTCTTGCTACGGTTGATTCAGATGATCATATTATATCGATATAAATAAACATACATTGATAAAACGTCTGTATAATAAAACGAAAAGTACCGGATAGCGAGATATGCTGAACTAAAAGTTTTTTCGGTCTCAATTATTTTTGAACACTTTTTTTGTACTATGCATAAAAATGTTCATTTTAAAACAGAATAAAAAGTTTTTTACTGTAAAATATTTTTGGTTAATAGCTCCCAAAATTACGCCCGATTAAAAACAATCTTAAAATCCATCAAGGCATGCACAGAAAAAATACCAAAGCCTAGTTAGATAGTTTCACTTTTAGGTGGGCCGTGGTAGAACATTATGGACTCGGTAAGAGGGGGTATAATTGACGTCGGTCGCAAAGACTGTCTAAATTTTTACGGGGATAGGAGGAGGCCAGTAAACTTTTTGGGGGAGGGGGTGGAGGAATTAGGGAGAGAGGTATTTGCGAGACTATAAAGATTTAATAGTAAGCCTCCCTGCCCATAAAGAGCGTAGCCAGGAGGGGGGTTATGGGGTGTTTACCCCCCCTTTTGGGCTGGCGGAAGTAAAAATTTGGGGGTCCTAAAAGAACAATTTTAAAAATTTTTCTTGCGCTTCGCTCCGCTTAGCGCTCGACATTTATATACCGTTTTCCAATTTTTAAATGATGTTTCTAATAATTTTCAAGGATATTTTTTGAAAATTTTTTCGTGCTGTCGCACGATTTTTATTGTTATACCTTTTTAAACCTAGAACTTTTCAAGTTTAGCTTAAAAAAGCAAAGCAATGCAAATAACAGTAAAAAGAATCACTTAGCGCGAAGCGCAAAAAATTTTGCCCTTGTTTAATGTCTTTTTTACGGTATTTTGAAAATTTGGAGTACAATTCCCTACAACCCCCCTTTTCGAAAAATTTATATGGAGTGCAACCCCCCTTTCCGAAATCCTGGCTGCGCCCATCTATGGTTTTACTATGGAAATCAAATCAGAATGTATTTGCAATTGCCAATTAAAAACTTATTAATAATAACTTAGTTTACTTTGCTAAAAACTAAAAAAAAAAAAAATATAAAATAATCACAGAGTTAAATACAATTCACCCGCTAACAATGAATACTGATACTTTAAGTAGTCCACAAATTGCTACAATAAAATAAATACAATGAATCTAAGATTTCTAGAGTAAACGTGATTCTAAAAAACCGCAAACGTTTTGCAGATATAAACAGCGGCGCTTATTTATTAAGCATTTGCATCATAATTTTAAACAAGCAATTTTGATCATGATTTTGACAAGCAAAACAGGAATCTTTTTAAAATGCAATAAAACTTCGGAGAAAAACTTTTAAGGTTTTTTCCAGGAAACGGGCTCAATATTTTATTGGAATATTTTAGTATAATGTTATAATTAATGGTTTATTACATAATAACAAAAAATTCTACAAAAAAAGTATTCCATTGATAATAAAATTGTCAGATGAATTAATTGGAAAAACAATTTTGCCAGATTGTTTGGTTTTTTCACAACAGCTGAATCACTATTATGCATAACGACATAATAATACAACACACAGTCTTTAGCTCCGTTCAGTTCAATTATGCACCAGGTCATTTTATGCAAGATAGAAACTTTGGATTGAGCTGCGAAAAAATGCATGTAGTTCGCAATAAAGTTTGAATTTTCATTTATTTTTCCAAAAATCTTCGTTTCCCAGAGGAACTCCTGAGAATAAGTTTATTTGTCATTTCCTGCTAAAACAATTAAGCAAATTTTATACTGGCCCAAATCAAAGTATTTGTGACAATCGTTTATAAATGGTAGTGCGAAAAATTGGGAATAACGAATTTTAAAACAAACTTACAGATAAAAAATTTTATTAATCTCGGATCGTAGTTTTTATGCACAAATTACTCTTTTTTAAACCATGTTGATTAGTAAGGAGTGCGGCGAAACTCAACTTTTCCAGAGTGAAAATGCAAACCTTCGAAATAACAAAAAAATTGCCTCGCCAAAAGATGAGAAAAAAGAAGATGCCTCGCAAAAAGAGTTTTGATAACATGAGACTGTTTTTTTCGGGGTTTTGTGCAACGCTAAGGAATCCCCGTGTAATCTTTACTCGGAACCAACTTGCACATATAAATTTTTTGGAGTCAACTACAGAGCTTCTACACAGCGACTATCCGGATCGGAATGGATTCCATCCAGGAAGGTAAGGCCCATACCGTTCAATTTCTTTCCGGAGCACAAAGGTTTCCACTTCGGGCCTAACTGCATCCATTTTTTCCTGCTAAGCGGCAGCCATCCTGGCTGCCGCAGTTACTGATGGCAATGTCCGACGACATTCATCCCAACCCCGGCCCGCCTAAAACTATTTTTCCATGCGCGCACTGCGGCGAAAAATTGATTACAGAATTAAAAATTAAAAGTTTACAGAAAATGTCCAGTGCAACAAATGTAAAAATTGATTACACCTAAAATGCTCCAATTTAAACAGTCTAAACAGATGCACTTCATCTACTCAACCGTCTACAACCACTAAAAACTCTCCTATAAAAATTTTTTAATTTAACGCCAATGGAATTTCTAACAAAATACAAGAGCTCACAAGCTTTTTTGCCGAAAACAACATTCATATCGCTGCTATCCAAGAGTCAAAACTATCTAATACATCTAAAGACCCCAAAATCGCAAATTACACAACACTCAGGAAACATCGGGATTCCAATGGAGGCGGTCTGCTCTGTTTTGTCCATCACTCTATCAACTTCAAAACTTTGGATATACAATGAAATACTTGGCCTGCAAATCCTTCTCAACAATTCGAATCTTTCAGGCTTCAACATTTATATTCCTCCTTCCAGCTCTTGCAGCGCCAACTACCTACCAGACATCAACCATCTCCTCAATAATCGGAATAGCATTCTACTAGGAGATATCAACGCACACTATGGCCTCTGGCACTCAAGCCTCACAGACGCCAGAGGAGATTACATTGCAATCATCAACAACTCAAATATATATGGCATCACTCACTAAACAAAAACACTCCAGCACACATTCCATCTAATGGAAACCCAACATCACCTGATATCTCCTTAGTTTCAGACTCACTCCTTACCTCAACAGACTGGTATACACAAACGATTTTAAGCTCAAACCACCTACCTATAATCGTCAGCATCCAAACTACTTCAACAATAGCCCCAATAACCAGGAAAATTTTCACAAATCTCAACAAAGCCGACTGGACCAGCTACAGAAATGAAATTGAAGCAAAATTATCCAACACCCCCAAACCGACAGAGGTCAAAAAGAGATGAAAAAATGTTTAGATCTATCTTGAACAAAGCTTCCGCGCACAACATCTCTGCTAGTTGTTGCAAAAATTTTCAGCCCAACCTAACTCCAGAAACAATCCAGCTCATCAAAGAGCGTGATACACTTCACTTAACCAACCCACACTCCATACCAAACATCTGGAAAACTTCACTCATAATACCACTGCCAAAACCAGGAAAGGATCTCACCATTTAAACTTCCCATTGACCAATTTCTCTTCTCTGCCCAGCTATAAAAATTTTAGAAGCAATAATTCAACCGATCCTTCTCCAACATCTAAAACAGCACTCAGATCAGCATGGATTTAAGATCAGCATGGATTTAAACCCAAACATTCAACAACTACTTCCCTGCTTCAAC
>JASAMX010000376.1:0-18725 GCA_030248175.1 Microlaimidae sp. YZB2_3
GTGACTTTGGTTGATTACTTAACAGTTGTATTGAAAAAAATAACACTTATAAATATGTATATTGTTCGTGAAAACTCGGTTGCTACCTACTTAATAAAATTTTACCTACAACTTGATATCGCACATCATCCTTATTGTTTCAAACACAACACACAGTGAGGCTTTATTAGCATTCTGAAGCTCATTCTTGGAATTTTTTTCCATTAGAAAAAGTAAACAAAAATCATATTTTTCTTTTAATTTAGTAATGGTTTTAGGCTATTAAAAATGTTATATTACATTACAAAAAATATTACAAAGTGAGAACATATATTTTCAGTTTTTATAATTTTTAAGGCAAAAAATATAATTTTCGAATTTCTTTGATATGTAAAACAAATATTTTTAAAAAAATAAAAAACAGAACTTAATTTTGATTTGTTATAAGATAAAAAATAATAAAACAAAATATCATTAACTTTAAATTTTAATAAACTTAAATGCGAAATTGTTTTAACAATAAAATGATAAAAATGATAATATTCCTTATAGATTAAGTAGGGACTTACCAAAGCATTTTTATAAATACACTACAGAAAAGTATGACTCCAAAAATTTTATTAAGTACTAAAGTTTGCAGCAAGTACTAATGTAGACTTTGCTTCAGGGTCTTCAAGCTGAGAATTATGACACAATTATTAATGTCCTGAGAAACTTTAAACTTTTCTAACTTATAAGTTTTTAAAAAAATGACTTTATTAAGTGGTAAATTTATCTAATTCGGAACAATATTACAGCAATATTATAATTTTACATGGAATATGGCCCGAATTACATAGGAACCTAAGAACTAAAAACCGATTTTCAAAAAAAACTTATATTTTTCTTAGAAAATTATGACTATTTGAATTTTAAAACCAAATATTCGTGAATCGTATGACTATCATACAACTAAAGATTAATTCTATAAAGGTGAAAATAGCTATGTGGCAAAGTAACAAACAACTCTTTTTTCGAGAAAATATCACGTGGAGAGAAACACATGACTACTTAATAATAATTGGTTACATTATCACTGACAACTTTTTTTATTAGGTTTATTCTCGCGCGTTCATTCTTCATTTCTTCGACGGCGAGCGGTTACGTCCTTCATTTCAGCCTGAAGGATTTTAACTTTAACAGGTGTGTTTATTTATACATTTAAAAAAAACTAATAGTTTATGAAATAATTTTAAGCTTTTAATTATTTTGAGTTCATATTTACCCAAAATTTAAGCGATATTAACATTTAAACATTGTGGCAGATTAGTTTAGTACGATAAATATCATTTTCTGGCCATTTTATAATGAGATAATTGGATTTTAGTCCAAAACATAGGTTACATATTTTTGACGGTACTGGAGCTTATTGATTTTATTACGAATGCTAACTTAACTTGTCTTAAATGTCAAAAACTTGTGAAAGAAATTAGCTTATATTAAAAAACATCAAAAATTATATCTTGCCATGGGCTCAATTTACAAATGACACATCCGTGTATGTAATCTCCTAACTACAAATAAAATAATTTTGCATAATTGACAACTTGCGGTAACCAGTGCGCATTATTTTGTACAAACTTTAAAGGAGCACTGTCACAAATCAAATTCCTATAACGCCCGAACGGCACTGCTCCTTTAATACTGAACCAATTCAGCTGAAATTTAAAAATGTTGTAGCCTTGTAGTGGAGCACTCTAAATACCAAAGTTGAGTTAGGTAGGTTTGGTATTAAAGGAGCAGTCCGGTTCGGGCGTTATAGAAATTTGATTTGTAACAGTGCTCCTTTAATATTCGAGAGCTACCGTAGCATATTATTAAACGTGTAGGCAGATATAAACAAACCAGAGAATAATCACCATCCATCTTACCCGTATTACTTCCTCCTGGCACAACAAGGATATCCGGTTTGGAAGTAATTTTAACCTTCGGAACCACTATTTGGAATTTATATAAGTGCAACGGCAAAAACAGTCACAATCGACACAAAATACACGCGTCTCTGACTCTTTCTGCGTTAAGAAGAACCTCTGTAAGTGAATGTAAAGAGTCACTGAGGTTTATTTTATATCGGGTTTGACTCGTTTTACCGAAAAGTTGGGTATTAAATTTAAAAGAGTTAAACAATGCCGTGCTTGCTGCGAGGTGGATTGTTACGAGAGAGCACAAAGTGGGCCAATGGGATTAATTTCATCCTCTTCTTCGAATAAAAAAACTAATGTAAAACAAATCACGTTTGAATGGGCGAATAATCTGCGGTATAGCTGAAGCGATAAAAATTGAAAGAAAAAAACTACTGTGCAAATGAAATAAAGAAGATTCGACTAACAAAAACAATGGGCAAGTAAATTTTAAAGCTTATGCCTCTCCAAAACTTTAATAACACACCGGATGTGGCAATATGGAAACAAGGCCGGTGGCCGAACCGTGTGTTGCCACGCCGAATGACTTTTTCAATTCTTAAAATTTTTCTATAATTAAAAAAATAACATTGAAAATACATATTGCACAACGAAAATCAAACCATTTTCGTGTCTAAAAAACTGATACAAAAGAAACGAATAATTTCAAAAATCAGTTCATAAAAATAAAACCTTAAACAGACTATTAAAAATACTTTAGAAAAACTTAAAATTATAAATGCATTAAAACCACCACAAGCTTTTGTTAAGAATAATTTTTCTCAAAGTAATTAACACTAAAAAGTAAAAATTATGGGTTTTAGTGTTTTTGTTATGTTCATTAATTAATTTTGATTTATTTAAAAACAAATTTTTTATCAACTTTAGGTATAAACTTACAAAAACAAACAATATAAAGATTATTACAATGCGTTATAGAATTTATAACACAAAAAAGCACTATACAGTATTTGATACAAATATAAATCATTAATTATTAATAGTAATGACAACACACCTAGAAGTAAAATTTATTTAAAATGTGATAGTATTGACAACACAAAATTTATAAAAACTACAGATTTAAAATTTAATACAACCAGCTGTAATAATAGTAAATGCTTGACGTGTGATTATGTCAATAATCAAAAATACATAACTTCTTACTGTACTAAGCATAAATTTATACCTAATCTAAGTAACAATGTTAATTGCAACGAAAAATCTGTAATTTACGTGATTAATTGTAAAAAATGTGGCTTACAATATGTGGGCGAAACCCAACGAACTCTTCGACAAAGATTCAATGAGCACCGACGGGACGTTAAAGGTAACTCTAAAGATACCTTCCTTGTAAAACACTTTAATAGAAGTAACCACTCTTTTGACGATATGGAAGTTTGTGTTCTTGAGATATGTAATAATGGCAAATTTGATTTATTAAAACGTGAGGATTTTTGGATTAAAACTCTAAATACTGCTTTTCCTTTTGGTTTAAATGACAAAATTAATGGTTATGGAATTATATCTTCAGATAAAGATCCTAGAAACTTTAAAAATCATCCATATTTTACCCAAAAAATGCCTTCTAATATTGTAAAAACTAGAAAACATAAAAAACGTACTAATAGCAAAATTGATTTAAATAAAATAGATTATATTGTCAAAATCTTAATCGATCCTTCTGTAGTACCATTTAATATTTATGAAAACTTAGTTACTATATCTTTAAAAAATTTTAATGTTATCATAAATAAACTAAATTTTATGCAAGTTGAAAATTGGGTTAAATTAGGTATTAAAGCAATGGCAGCCTACAGATTTCGTCACTTAAAAATACCTAACAAAAAGGCAAGTATAGATAATATTAAATATATTAAAGCTAGATTTGTTAATAAAGGGTTAGATTTAATTAAGTTTAATAATTTATTTAATGACAAAGGTTTAATGTCACTTTTACCTTTTACTTTTGATCAACCGTGTAAATTTCAAATTGTGTATACATATTCACCGCCCATCGGTGCAAAATTTTGCAATTATAAGCAGTTTCTTAACACATTAAATTTATCTAGTTTAAAAACTCTGCTAGCAACTGATTGTGGGTGTAAAAATTCAGAGTTTTGTGATTTAAATCATGGCCACATAACTACCGGTAATTTGCTAGCTATTAATAATCTAGTTTTAAGAAAAATAATGTGTTTTGGTGCCAAATATAGATTCCCCCAGTTAGTTAATTGGGAAAATGTACTTACGGCTTGTAAAGAATGTATTTACAACTTATTACGATATTGTGTGCAAAAATACAAAATTTCAGTTGAGTCGTTTAAGGAATTTGAATCAAAAGCTCTAACTATTGTGAAAAATCGTGTTAAATTTTGTTCTTTAAACAACTTTAATATATCTCAATCTGACGGGGTATATAACGAAATTCTTATCTACAAATACGTTAAAGAACTTCAAAAGAAATTTATCATAACTACTATTGATAAAGCTAATAATAATTTCGCGATTATTTGTAAAAAATTCTATGCATTAATCCTTTGTAACGAACTTGGTATAAAGGTTTCAGGTAATCAAAATAAAATCAATATTGTCGGTAACGATGTTTATAAACATATGGCTAATTGCGATCCTAATCTTATTATAAACCAGCACTTATCCTTTGCTAATCAATTAGGCTATAATGTAACTGATAATCAAAAATGTATCCCGTTACTATTTGGTATTCCTAAGTTTCATAAAGTTCCTATTAAATTTAGGTTCATTTCTGGTGCTAGTAATTGCAGCACAAAAAATGTGTCAATTGCTTTAAGTAAAATTTTAAAATTTTTTCAAAATCATTTTAAAAATTACTGTGATGCATTAAAAGATAAAATTGGTTGTACGTTTTGGTCTATTAATAATTCTTTAGAAGTTATCAATAAATCTAGCAATATTCATGCCATTAATAATATTTTTAGTGGAGATTTTAGTACTTTATATACTAGTTTACCTCACTGTAAAGTTTTAGAAAATCTTACCGAATTAATAAATCTGTTGTTTAACAATTCAGGTAAAAAATATGTTATTGTGGGTTATAAAAAATGTTTTTATTCGGATATTCCTATCGGTGATGTATATTTAACTAAAAATCAAGTCTTATTGCTTATTAATTTTATCATTAAAAACTCGTATATAAAATTTTCCCAAGAAATCTTTTGGCAAAGTTCTGGTATTCCAATGGGTGGCAATGCGTCCCCACAAATAGCAGATTTGACTTTATCATTTATGGAATTTAAATACTTAAAAGCTAACACCAGAAATAGATACAGGATTAGTAATACTTTTAGGTATATTGATGATCTAATTAATTTTAATTGTAAAAATTTTTATACAATTTGTAAAGAAATTTATCCTGTTGAATTACCTCTTTCTGATACTAGTATTTCTAAAATCTTTTGTAATTATCTTGATCTTGAAATAAAAACTAATATAAATGGCAAACTTGATATAAACTTGTTTAACAAAACCGATTCATTTAATTTTCAGGTTATTAGATATATTCCAAAATCCAGTAATGTGTGTCTTAACCTCGGATTAAATGTGTTTTATAGTCAATTAATTCGTATTGCTCGAATCTGCTCAGATATTAATTTTTTAAAAACTAATCTCTTGAAATTATATTTAGATTTTCTAAAGTTGGGATACACTAAAAAAGAGTTATATTTACAGTTTAACAAGTTCTTTTTAAATTACAAAAGCTTAATTTCAAAATTCGGTTTATTCAGTAAAAACGAATATTATAACTTTCTTAGTTTAACTCTTAAATGATACAAAAATTTTTAATTTTTATTTGTTCTATTGACAGTAGTTACTAAACAGAACTGATTACAGACGGTATAGATTTTGCGCGAACGCGGTGCATTGCGTTGGGTTCCTATTACAGTGGTTTTAGACGCGGTGCGTCGCTTTCGAGTGAACTCATGGCTGGTTGTGGTTTGTTCTGTTTATACCATTAGTTTTTATATATATATATAGTAGTCGTGTCCTTGGTGTGTTTTCTCCTCTTGGCCTTTGCCTGGAGGTTGCCTTCTGTCTCTCCACTTAGCTTATGCTTTGTGGTTGCTCTCAATAT
Source organism: Microlaimidae sp. YZB2_3 (assembly GCA_030248175.1). NCBI lineage: Eukaryota > Metazoa > Nematoda > Chromadorea > Desmodorida > Microlaimidae > Microlaimidae sp. YZB2_3. The sequence continues at coordinate 6,034 of JASAMX010000376.1, forward strand.
TTTTAAATAATTTTACACAATACGGATCATAAACTATATTCTATTTTTTCATACGCTTCTATGTGTTTGTTTTTATAAATGTATACTAACTTTATATATGGTTTCTCCACTAGGCTTTTGCCTTTTGGTTGCTATCTACTCTCCACTTAGCCTCGACTTTGTGGTTGCTTTAAAGACTTCTAAAGTCCTTTTGCGTTTGTTTAGTCTTCTTTGTCTGTTCTTAGCTTATGTACGTTACATTTTATTTCACAATTATGGTTGTGTATAATCCAAAAATTTACCGTTGTAATTATTGTTTGGTGCGCATAATAAGGGTCACAAGACGCTTAGTTCACTGTTAATTGCCCTTCCTACATGTCACAAAATACTGATTATTTTGTGCAATCGTATGTGTTTTCTCCGTTCACGTGCAAGCTTTGTCATGTGTTTTTATTTAATATTTTTTACTTTTGTTAATTGTTTTAACTTTTTAAATTTATGATTGTCTTTAACTTATTTGTTTTAACTTTTTTATAAATATTTTTATATATTTAATTTATTATATTTTTTAAAAAAAGTTAAACTTTATTATTATATTTTTGTTAACTTATTTGTTTATTTTTGTCCGTTGCACGTGCTAGAACCTTGCTGCCAAAATTAATTTCATTCTATTATGCATATTATGCTTTTCATTCTTCACTTAAAAAATTTTAAGCATTTTGCTAAAATTGTTTTATAAAGAATTTCAGCTTGTTTCTAGTTGTAAAATAAGTAGAATAGCCTCTGCTGAAGACGCGCAACTATTTTACTTATTTGTCCATTACACGTCCAGAGAAGCGCAGAAACGTGTAATTTTTGTTTTTGGTTATATATTATTATATTCTTTCTAATCAATTAGGCCTTCTGTCTATTTTTATTTTTTTATTAATTATTTTAATTTATTCTTTAGCTTATAGGTGTAAATATTTTTTCTGGGTTTTTCAAAAAAATTTCCTTTCTTTTTGCACTAAAACTTTTGTTTTTGCTATTAATCTACCCAATCAATGGAAGCTGTTAAATACCTATCCAGTTTTTAAATTTATTAATGCCACAATTTTTACAAAATGACCTTTCAGAAGTTATGTTATTAATTATGTTCAAACAACCAGTAATTTTGTTTTCGCCGATTATTTTAAAATAACGAACACGATATCAGAAATTTTAGACAAAATACAATTAAAAACTGATAAAAAAGCTACATACGGAAAATCTCTAATTAATGATGATATAGCTTATGATTTTTTTAAAAAATTTACGTAATGTTTATTTTTGCTGATTTAGCTTTCGTTTTTTTTTTGAGAAATTTGCGGAAACACCTACACTTTGTCTATATAATAAAATAGTAACTGAAAATAGAAATATTTTACAACTGAATACAATCCCACCCACGGGAGGTCATTAATATTTAGATAATAAACACTCATCAAATCAGTTGCTTAATACGAAGTTATTTTTTTCGTAAATTGTTATATTGAAATATGGGTACAATTTATCGAGTATTCTGTTGATAACTGACAATTTTATTTTGTTCGCGCAGTTTCCATAACTTTCTACACATATTTAATAGTGCTTGCCATTTTTGAAACCAAAAAGCGCGTCCAAAACGCGTACCAGGCACTGCGCTATTGCAGCTCAATGTTAAACTGCTGCACAACCATACTGCTGGCCGGTCTTCCTTTTACCCCGACGCGGGACGCCATACACACTTCGCGTTTAAGCAGCAGCGATCCCAATCAGAAAGGGTTAAAACTTGGACTGACTAATTCTCAATAAAAGCGATTTTTAAATAAAATCTAATTTATTTATGGAATATGAGGTTAGAAAAACTGGGGAATTAAACATTTTAGACATATTTCAGACGTTTAAATTTGTGAATTTATTTAGTTTTTTACTCGGCTCCAGGTTGATCTTACTAATTTTAATGTTATTTTCAGTAAGAAAAGTCGGGCGTTATAAATCGGCTGAAAAATTTTGCGAACCACGAGTAAACAAAATGTAAGACATGAAACCAAAAATATTCAAACATTTTCTGCAATATTACTACAACTCACTTTGTTCATGTTTGGTCTTTAACTGAAACAAAACAATTATGTAAGAAAATTAGAAACTAAAATAGAAAAACGTAGTGAATCGGAAAACTTCGGCGAAGACAAATACAAGTGTCTAAAAATAGAAAGAAAACATGTTTGTCATTGTTCTGAGGTCTCAGAAATAGCTTAACATTGCTGCCACCCTGTCTAATGGCATTAGTCAACAAAGAAACTATACTTAAATATTTATTGCTTTTTTTCTTCCTTGTTCATAAATAGAAAAATTGAATACTTCAGAAAATTAAATAAGCAACATTTGTTTTATCTCATTTCACCCAGAAAAACTATATATCATACATACGTAATTTGACGATAAAACGGTTTATACTACACATAAGCTGCACTAAGTTTTGTTTTGTAAACCCTGGCGAAATAAAATATTAAATTTTTATATAACTTTTCGTCACTTTATTCCAATAAAATTTTAGGAATTGCTACCCTCCAAAAATCATGCTCCGGAACTCCGATCATTTAAAGCGCAGAGAGTTTCGGAGCTCTGGAGCTCCATCCCTTAAGTGAGCGATTTTAAGCTTATTTAAGCTTGAAACATATATAAAGCTATTCTATTCGATTCGCATTCTTAAGATTATTTTTATTGTTATAAATAAATTGTGAAAAAATTAGTTTACAAAAAAACTTTGAGAAAATAATCCATGTCATCACCATTTAATTATTTATGAAATTAGTATAAAAATAGAGAGAAGCTCCAAGGGTTGGTCCGGAGTTCAAAAAGTCGGAGCTCTGCTCAGGAGCTCCGAAGCTCGGAACTTATGGGAACATCACTATTGTAAATGATGCGCAAAGCTAAAACAGTTTTTTTTAATCCGTTAAAAAAATACAGACAGATTACAAAAAAAAATCGTACTGTATAGTGGTTAAACTTTTAAAGGGGTAAGATTAAAATCGACATATTTCTAAATTTAAGAATATAGCTGGGCCAAAATTAGACATATTTATTAATATTTCATAGAAGTCGTTGCAGCTGTGTTAAATTTTTTTAAAAGTGCAACACACAGTCAAACTTTTTGTCTTCAATACGGATGTCTATTTGAGAAAAAGATACCCTTTACACGAAAATATTCTAAATATTTTGGTCGAAATACCTTTAATTTTTCAAGAGTATGACCTCAAAAACGACCAAATAGAAGTTTTTAGGGCATTTGCTTTTGCTGCAAAAAGTTTTATGAAACAGGTGTACTTTTAATTCTATTTTGACACCTTTATTGCAAATTTCCCCCAAAGTATTTGTTGAAATGAGATATTAGTGTTTCAATAAAAACCTGCAATTCTTACCTCAATTTTCATGAAACGTGGAAAGAGGAAAACCAAGTCCGCCCACAAGACAGATATATTATAAAATCATCTGTTTGGTTGCTAAAAAGTCTGTGGAAACCAACAATTGTGTAAAATATTAAAATTGCAGTTTTTTTATCTTTTAAATAAAAAATTGCATAAAACAACTACAGAAACCTTAAATTAAATATTTTTAATGCACCAATAAAGTTTTCCAAGTGGTTTTTGGATTCCTACGTTTAACAAAAACAGGTAAAAATTGTAGGTTTTTTACTTATAGACTACTTCAACAAATAATTTGTTCAAACATACAATCAGGGTTTCAAATTGAAGTTATAATCCACTTGTTTTTTAATATTATTTTATTTGTAAAAAAGCTTTGCACTGTGAGAAAGAAATTGTTTAAGTAAAAAATGTCCTAAAAAGCATATTTTGGCTTTTGTATGGTTAAAAATAGTTGGACAAAAAATTGCAAGATTTTGGGGCTCTGGATAAAATTTTCACAAAAAACTATTAAAATTGAAGACAAAAAGTGTAAATCTGAACCCCCATTTTAAATCATTGAAAAAAATGCAAAGCAAAAAAATTATCAAAATCTTCATTCCTACGTACATATAACGAAAACGTTATACCAAAAATCACAGTAAAAATGAACAATAATTTTACAAAAATTTAAAGAATCTACCGAGCTAAACAAGCTACCGAGAAGATGTAGAATATTTTCGGCACCCCTTTACACAATGCGTTTTCGTACATCAAACGAGTTTATTATAAAACCTTCTGAAGAAACGGTAACTTATATTTTATTTAAATAAACACATTATTATTTCGGTATTTCCGTTCTTGGACTTCCCTATACTAAACGAATCAAGAGTTTTTTCTGTACAGAAATACAAGGTGAACAAATAAAAGGAATTTTATGACTTTTATCTTATTATTTTAAATAACAATAAACTGATTATAAGGATCCCAAGTTTTAAGTGGCAAGTGTTTCTGGTAGATCTAAATTTTTTAGGGGCATTGTTGAAAGTTTTGAAATTTTTGATGTACACTCCCCTTATCACGTACTTAAGAATGCATAATATTTATTCTTGCTATGAGTAAAAACTATAATTTGAAATGATATAAAAAAACTGAAAATAATTTGCTATTTTTATAAAACACACAAATCCACGATAGCGTTATTATTAAAACAAATTTTTACCCTTTTTAGCTTAAAAAACCAGACCAATAAACATGACAATAAAAGCAACTTTTTAACACGATTTTTGACCCGGTATTTTTCCTTAATTATGTTCAATAGAACCAACAAAATGTTTTATATTTTATACCAGCACGACTTAAAGCTTTCTTATAAAAAACAAACTAGAAACTTTATTTAATTTTTCGCAAAAAAACTTTTATTTTATAAAATAATGGTTTATAACAATAATAATTAATAATATAATTTATATTTTTGATACTATCATACATACTTTAACACGTATATAAAATTCAGTAAATTAACACAGCAAAGTCATTATTATAAAAAAAGAAAATTCACACTTCAATAACAAAATGCTTTCATGCAGTTTCTGGCCATTATCTAAACCATAAAAATTTGTCATCAAAAAAATTCTATTATTTAAAATGAAATCATTAGTCTTATATTTTATTTAGAGCGAAATAATTACAGTTAAAATATTTATTATTCATTAGTGCAACTACTTACAAGTATTCGAATATTAATTTTGTATTTAGTTTTTTGCCATATAAATATTTTGGAATAAAAAGCATATCTACGCCCACCATTCAGATCAAATTACACAATTTTCATTTAAAAATCCAGCAATAGCTTGAGCAGTCGTAATTCTAACCCCACAAATCCTCGAGAAAAACTGAGATAATCTTCTGTGCAAACAGAATCTCCCTCGAAATGACCTTATTTTAAAAATTTTTGACCACACTTAGCGTACACAGACAATCAACAATTCAAGTGCATTGACGCAAAGACTGGCGGCAAGGTTTATTTTTAGCTCAAACATTTAAAAATATGCTCTTCTCAGCTTTTTTCATATGGATTTTTCCAATTTTTGCGTTCACTAACTCGGAAGGTAAGCTGAATTTAAGTTAAAATTTTTGTTTTGCTTGACGCGAAAAGTTTTTTTTTAAATTAAATGCAATGGAATGGACACAATTAGCGAAATTTAATACTTATATACTTATTTTCTAATTTTTAAAAAAGACTCGATGGGATTAGGTTTGTAAATTTCATCTTTTAAAAATAAATAACTATTTATTTGTTTAATCTTATTTTTTTTATTTACAAGTTAAGCATCTTTCTTACTATTAGCAAGAATATATAAGAAAAGAAAATTTCTGTACACTAAATTTTTGACCAAAATTTTGCTAGAAAAGTCACCCTTGCGTGACTTTTTTCGCAAACATCCGCCATTTTCTGCCATTTTTTCCGCGCAGCGACTTTTAACGTAGTGTTAGTTTTTTTGTAAAAAAATTGCGACGTTCTTTGCACTTTGCTGCTTTTGCACAACATAAAAAATATACCTTGCGCATGTGCGATTTTTCTAGCAAAATTTTGTTCAGAAATTTAGTGTACAGTCGGACATTTTCTTGTGTTATATATTCTTGCTATTAGTCATGTCCCCCCTCCCTAAAAAATCACCAGAGTTCCGTCCTTTAAATGAGCAATTTCAAGCCCATTTACACTTATAATGTTTCTTAAAGTTATTCTATTTTAGAACTATTTTTCTAGTTTTAATAAGATGTAAAAAAATTTAGTTAACAAAAAATGTTGACAAAATAAAATGTGGCATTTACTTTTTTTAATTATTTATGAAATTGGTACAAATATAAGGCGGAATTTCGAAACTAAGATCTCCAGGTAACGTCACTAATCCTTACACTAAAAACTTTTGAAACTGATTATAAAATATCAGCCTTTAGCAAGATTGTCGTATAAGACCACTTTCATCTTCAAAAAAACTTTTAACTTTTGCACGTTGCAACTTTCAAAAAAATCTACTTCGGAATTTTATTTACGTCAGTCTTCCAGGCGATTTAAAATATTGGTAATATTTGCTGTGGGTTTCTCACCAAACGACTTATCAGCTGACTTATGTGTGGGTAGCTGCAAACAAATTAAAAAACAAGTTATTTGAAATAAAAAGTCTGATTATATTTTTGTGCGTTTTTAGTTAAACTTTGTGTGCTTTTTCAACATTAAAAAATGTTTAAATTTAATAAAATTTAAAATAATTCAATAGTTCGAATTTTACCAATTTAATCGCCAAAATTTATTTTTACACAATAGGTTTGAATTCACGATTTTTAATTGACTAAATGGTGTGTGAACACCACAAAAAGTTAATTTAGCAGAATAAATTATATTAGGCAATTTTTATTGTAATAAAGCATTGTGCTTAATATTAATGATCAACAAAAATGATTCTTTATAAATTTTAATATCTTGTTTTAAATTTTTGGGTTTTTGCTGATAATTTGATTACAAATTTAAAAAACACATATAACAATTTAAAACAGAACAATAATGTGAAATGGGATTTTTAAGCTTATAATGAATTCCCGCCTTCTTTAACAATTTAAACATTTTAAAATTTTTTATTCTAGATAATTTTTTCAAAATTTTGCATCATGAATATTATGAGAATTTTTAAAGACAGATTTCCAACAGCTGTGTGGTAGCGGATGGCACGTTACATTCTAGCCAACCTCGATATATAACCTAGTAAAGATCAATTACACAAAATAACAATATAATGTTATTTTTTAAAAACGTATTTTTTGCTTTTTTATTATTTAATATTATTCTCGGTTGTTTTTTTCCCTTGAAAACCGCAAAAACAATTTTAAAATAAATGATTGATTCTCGGTCACGGCGGTATGTGATACATTTTTTGTGGATACACGTAGTTTAAAAGTTTTTATGCGTATTTTTGAGCAACTTTTAATCGTATTTTTGTTTTAATCATCGGCTTCTTTAGAACTTTAACGAGCAATTAACTTTAGTATGTTTTTGCAAATTTTTACATTACTTATTGACAAAACATTCTTAGAAATGGAGTATTTTTAATAATGTATGTAGAATTTAGCCGCGCTGACGTCTGTAAACAGCAGTTTGTGGGCGGATGCCGATTTTAATACATAAAACAAAACAAACAATCAGTTTGTGGGCGGCTTTATGATGCCGATTTTTAAACAATCATTTTTCGACACAAAACGAGAAAATAATTTAAGTTTCAGTAAATATTTTATAATAAAAGAGTGTCCTGAATTGACAAGTAACTAAAATTATTAAAATTTTACAATCTTATATTTTAAAAGCAAAAAACTGAATTATGATTCTTCGAAATTTTTTTAAGCTGATATTGTTTAAAGAACAAGAGGGCCAATTTCTACCTATAAGGTAACTAGAAAGCTGATTAGGAATTTTTTTATAAAAATTAGAAATCAAAAACAAATTTAAAATAAAACTGTTGGGATAAATTTTATAAAAATTAGACAAATAATTAATTTAGGTAAAAAATAATTGGCTCAGATGTGAGTTGTACCGATCGTATTTTTAAAACTAAGACCTAGTTTATATAATAAGATTTTCTTGCTAATTTAAAACCGATAAAATATATTTTAAATAATGTACTGCTTTGATAGCTACCGAAATAATATTTTAATTTTTATGGACCAACCTATCATAAAAAATTTTGGGTTCCAGATTCCGTCGTGAAATCAAAATTCTTCATGAAAATTGCCTAGTTTTCTCAGAAACTGCAAAGCTAAAAAAAATTAAACAATTTTAACTGATTTTTAATATATTTTAGCAATTTTTTAAGATGTTTTTTGTCTATCCAATATGTTGTAATTGGTTGGACTAACCACAAGAAAAAATAAAAAAAACTTTTTGTAATGCTTTAAATTAATAAATCAAGCAGCTAAAATTATGGGATGTATTATTATTTTTAGTATACATCTAATTAAAAAAAAAAACAAATGAAAGACATCTAAATTGGCTGGGCACTATAATTAGCTTTTAGACCTAGACTCTAGTTATGCTAGAAAGGTCCAGTATTCAGTGAAAAATTAAGCGCATGTTATGGTTCTTTAAAATGTATGACAAAAGAACCCAATTTTTTACGCAAATTTCTGGAAATTCGCAAAAACAACGTAATACACAGCATTTTGCAAGTTTTGACCAGAAAATTTTATTCTTTACCAAACACATTGGTAAACAATATTAAAACTAGAAATAGGTTACACACCATTTCACTTGATAACCAAAAAAAATCAAAATAAAGACCGCAATAAAGCCAAAAATATATAATATTATAGTAAAGAGAAATATTAATTATTATGTTATACATTTTTGTGAAACAAGACAAATATATTTTCGTAAATAAAATTTTGGTAGATAATTTAAAACAACCATTTTTTTAGTGATAATTTTGGTTTGTATTTTGTATTTTTGTATCGCTATAATATAAACAGCTGTGACAAATTTTATTTTCAAAATTTGTTTTACATTGATCAGTATAGATGCATATGGATATTGTTCTGTTTATTGTTTATTTTAAAAGTTTTATTATGTATTTTTGTTGGTCAAAAATTTTCAAAAGAAAAAAATTAATCACAATATTCAGTTTAACGTAAATTTCTTATAGTAAAAAATATGCCGGTGTTTTTTGTAAAAATATACTTGTAATATAACGTTATGCAATTCTTAATTACTAATTTTTGTTTTAATTTTTTATAGAGTTTTTACGTAAATTTTACGACTGTGCAGCATACTATAAAATATTTTACGAAGAGGGGCGATGTGTTTTTAGTAATAATATAATATTTGGTATTTAACCGTATTCGTCTTAGTTTTTTCAAATTCTTTATAATTATTCATTAAGATGACAGTTATTTTGTACAAGTAAGGTTTGTGTTGATTCATATAATCCTAATATCAAAAGTATATAATATTATATTATATTCTAATTTAGTTGTGTATATTTATTAAAAAACTGTTAAGATTAATCTAGTTATAATTCTTGGGTCAGCCATATTTAAATATAGGTTATCTTGTTTTAATTCTTTATCATAAACATAAAAAAGAAAAAAGGTAAAAAAACACAAAGAAAACATAATAAAGTGCAAGCAAAAGAAACCATTACAAGCATACTATCAATTTATATTGTTTTTATTGTATGTAGACAAAATCTTTACCAACAGCTTAATTAATATCTGGCGTTTGATAAAATCGTCCCTCAACAATGATACATATTTTGAATGAATAAAACTGGAATTATTTTTTTGCACAACAAAACTTCTGGTTCCATTATTTTATAAAAACCTTTATAACATTTTTAACAATTTTGCTTGTTTTTTTTACGATATACTAAAAGTATATTCGTTTTCAGATTTCACCATAATAAGTAACTGGCGGACTTTCTAAATCAAGCTTGAAATCGAATACAAAAAATAATTGATTTTTTTCAATTCAATGCAAAAAATAACAGCTTATAAAAGTCCGAAAATTTAAAGATTTTTAGTTGTTTTGTTTTATTTATTTTTATACTTATTATGAAAGATTTTTATATTCGAATCCCCGCATCAATATTTCAATTTCACATCCTGTTTTTATTAGTCACACGAACGCCCCATTTTTTTTCTTCAGTTAACAGCAACGCAACCCACTTGTAGTTCCGCTTTAGGCTGCACAACCAAAGGATTTACGCAACTACGCGACAAAGCGGACTTGTCAATTAGAAGATGTCACCCCCTTCTGCCCTGGTACCGTCCTCCCTGCCCGCAGGGTTCTCTATGCGAAGAAGACTGGGCCAGTTCCGACTATGTTTGCTGCGCCAATACTGATTTCGTTTATCAGTATTTATCCAAAGGTAATTTAGTGATATTTAACAGTTTATCATAGCATTTATTATATTATTAATTAACAATTTACTTGGTTATCCATTTCTAAATAACATACAAGAAGTCTCACACACTATCAAAGTCATTTTTAAAAAAATTCTATTATATATTATTCAATTACCCAAAGCAAACTCATTTACTCCATACAATCATTAAAATTCTATTATATATTATTCAATTACCCAAAGCAAACTCATTTACTCCATACAATCATTGATGTATTTATAATTCGAAGTTATATCTATATCTATATACTTAAACTCTGCGTTTTATAGACATTTCGTAGCTAAACCATTCATCTTTTCATCAAAATGTAAGTATAGACGGCACCCACGCTAATGAAACCTTTGTAAAAGATACGTAAAATTGTTATTCGTAACCGAAGAAGAATTTTTAAACGTCTATTGCAAAAAAAACTACTACGTCACACAGACATTCACAAAAAACAGTTCGTTAGACAAATAATAGATAACAATTTTTTTGCCCTATCAATCAGAGTAAGTTTGAATTTTAAAATTTTAAAGAAAAATATCAATTTCGTTAAAAATTTGTATTCAAATTATAATAAATTCTAATTGTAATCAACCGTACAAGTACTGGTAATTTATCAAAAAGCTAATATTTTTCCAAATTCGACTTAATATCTTTTCCAATGGTGTGTTTTTTTAAATTTACAAATAATTTTTTCCGGTGTCGCAGAATAGATCTTCCCCCCTATTTTTCTTCCCCCCGGAAGATTTATTCTAGTGCGCTCTAGAATAGATCTTCCCCCGGAAGATTATTCTGGTGCGCTTTAGAATAGATCTTCCCCCCGGAAGATTTATTCTGATTTAGGCCAGATTAGATCTTCCCCTCCCCCCTCAGAATAGTTATTACTCCCCAACACCAACAAAACAAAACCCAAAAACCAGCAAATACTAAAACTAAGCAACTTTTTTTGCGCGAAGATCTATTTCTGGTTCAAACATCCATGCCAATAAATCTTCCCCCCTCAAAATTTTGCATAAATTTCAAAAATGATACGCGAAAATTTGTTAGGGCAAATTTTAAAAACATAATTTTTAACACAGAAGGTCAAAATGTTACATTTTGAAAAAAATAGTTTGTTTTTTGTATTTTTATATAAATCAACTTTAGCTTTAATTGTTGTTAATTCAAAAAAACAGTTGAGCATTTAACATATATAATTAAGTATTATTTAGTTGGTTTTCGGAGATAAAAAATACATTTGCATTAGTTCGTTTGTTTGAGTATGTAAAAAAAATATGGCATAATTAAATAAACTGAATAATTTTTAAGAAAATTAATATCGTGAAAAGGCTTTTTTTTAAGCTTATCAATTTTTAAGACAAAGTATAATAAAAACAGACATTAAAAAATGACACCAGTTTAATTTCTTTTCGATCAGTATTTGATTCATTATTTACCTTTCAGTTTTTGCTTCTTATAAAACAAAATATATATAAACAAAAATTGAAATAAGAAGAAATAAAAATTAGATTATGAGTATCCATAAGTTTTTAGTTTTTTTTATTTAAAAGTCAATACGAAAACAAAAAAAATCTTCTTCATGTTCAGCAGTTAATTTAACAATAAACAGGTTTAAAGTTTCTATTTTTTTGGTTGCTTAGGTTGATTTTTAGGTTTTGCTTAGGCTTGGGAAAAAAGTTTTTTTGTCTTTAATCAGGAAGTGATATTTTCCAAAGATATGCAAAATGTATTTTTTTCTGGCGCCGCCAAACTTTCCTACGAGTTCTAACTTTTTTCATAATATGTTGCTTAATATTTTAAAGGGTTAATATTTTAAATTTAAGTTTTTTGCATAGGTTTGCTTAAGGTTCACATTTTAGCTTTATAGGATCGAAATCCTAATTTTAAGTAAAACATTCAAAAGGTGTTAATTTAAAAAAGGCAGGTTTTTTTTTTAAATATTTCGGACATCTCAAATGTTTGATTAGAATAAAATTTATTTTTTTTGTTTTTATTACCAATTCTTTGATCTGAAACCTTGAGTATTTTTTATAAATTTTTTTATTAAAAAAAAAAACAACGAAATGACGCAAAAAACAAAAAAAGGACGTTGTTTTTAATACGCAAATAATTGTTACATGATTTATAACAAGGGGGAAGATTTATTCTAGAGTGAACATTAGAATAAATCTTCCCCTAACTCTGTTAAGAATTTTATGCAAATTTTTGCTGTATGCTTTAACACAGGGGAATAAATATTTCTATAACAGGGACATTTTATGCTGGACACATATTTTAAAACGATAAAGACCTTAACGACAAAAATGGTTGGTATCATTTAATACAGTACGAATTTGAATTTTAAGAAAATTATAAATAAATATAAAAAATGAG
>JASAMX010000377.1:0-10209 GCA_030248175.1 Microlaimidae sp. YZB2_3
TATGTTGGTCTTCGTTCAGTTACGTATTGTTCTGATACATTTGTTCATTGAATAAAAAAGGAAACACCTGATAACCAATATTTAAAAAATGACATTTATTATTACTTTTAACGTACATATGTATGTATATTTATTACACAAGAGAATGTCTGCCTACCTAATGTCTGGATACATTAGTGATGTTCCTGCCTTCCAATATCATGCTCCGGAGCTCCGGCCTTTTAAAGCAGAGGGAGCTCCGCCCCTTAAATGAGCGATTTTAAGCTTATTTAAGCTTGAAATACATTTAGAGGTACTCTATTAGTATTTTAAGACTATTTCTAGCGTTTTAACTAAATTAAAAAAACTGATAATTAACAAAAAAAATTGACAAAATAAACTATGGCATCACTCTTTAATTAATCATAAAGTTATTACAGAAATAAGGCGTAGCTCCGGAGATCCTAAAAGCGGAGCTCCGCTCCGGGGAACATTACTACTATACATACAATTCTAAAGAAAATTTTGATAGAAAAGTCGCACATGCACTTTTTTTGTGCGAAAATAATCTCAGTGTGAAAAAAGCAACGTTGAGTGTAAAGAAAGTCATAATTAATTTTTACACGAAAACTATATAAGACTGCATTTAAAGCGCTGCGCGGAAAGACTAGCAGAAAAAAAAACGTATTTTGCTAGAGAAATCAAACAAAATTCTAATCGAAGAAAATTTTAGTCAAAAATTTAGCGTAGTATGTGATTGCGTAGCTAAAACTATAGTTTATTAGGCTATTTTTTAATTTAATTTAAAAAAGTGGTAGACTAGCCTTGAAAAATGCTCTAAGAATAGAGCAGGAAAAAGGGGCGATTTTTCCCCGGGCGTATGTTTAGACAGAAAAGATGTGGACTAGTCTGAGATGGACATTATGTGGACTATAGAAAATTCGCATTTGGTTTGGCCAGCTGCTCACTAAATAAAAATTTCTACCGTATAATAATGATTTGTTTATACATTGATCTAATCACACAGCACTGTTGCATTTTTTTTGTTGATGAAATGTCAATTGAAAAAATTATACTCACAGCAATCTTTGACAAGCGCGAAATCGCCACTTTTTCAAATTTATAGTTGTTTCTTACACATACAAATATAACCTTCAAATTGAAAAAGTGGCGATTTCGCGCTTGTCAAAGATTGCTGTGAGTATAATTTTTTAAATTAATATTCATCAACAAAAAATGCAACAGTGCTGTATGAGTAGATTAATGTATAAACAAATCATTATTATACGGTAGAAATTTTTATTTAGTGAGCAGCTGGCCAAAACAAATGAAATTTTCTATCCACCGTGCGCAATGCTCATCTCAGACTCAGTTCTATATTCTGACATTACGCCGGAAAAATCGCCCCTTTTTCCTGCTCTATTCTTAGAGCATTTTTCAAGGCTAGTGTTAAATAAAAAGATGAGCGATTTAACTAGGATGTGTTTATTATAGGGTCCAAGTCCCATCCCATGTGTACAAATTGATTTGACCGTTCTAAAAGTAAAATACTCTTTATACACTAAATCGGACACGTAAATCTTTTGGGGGCCATTCCACTAACCGTTCCTAACTAACTAAGTTTTTCCGATAGTTTTATGATAATATTTGTTTTTTTTTTGTAACATATTTATTGTGGTCAATTAAAATAAATGATTTTTATTGTTAAAATCAAAAAATAATATAAAATGATTTAATTAAATAAATAACAGCTTTAATATCCAAATAACTTATATTAAAAAAAATATCCATCAATTATTGTAATATGTTTTTTAATTCAAACCAAAAAATTGTAAAATTTTACAAGAGAAAGAAAGCAAAATTCAAGCAATAAAGCTGTTTTTAGTAACCGGCTAACTTAGTCGTTAGTCAACATAGCCGTCAGTAAGGAGTTATACCCCCAAATAAGCCCAATAATTGCGAATTTTCGGTATGTACAATTATTCATGCTGTTAAAAAAATTGTTGAGCAACAAAATAAAATAAAAACTTTATTTTTACACTTTTGAAAATCTAAAAAACTTAAAATTAATGATCACATGAACCACCAAAAACGTGTACAACATTTTTCATTCGGCTTTGGAGCTAATTTAAACTGTTTCGCTTAATTTTAGTTGAGCCTAAACGAAACCTAAAAATCAAGATAAACTGATTTTTGACATATTTGTATTTTGATTGTGTTCCGAATTTTTTCCAAACTAAAATTTAGCACTTATTTAACCCGTTGTTATACAAAATCGGTAGGGACTAAAAAAAATTTTAAACCATATTTAGAGCCGTCAGAATCTTGTGAATCAAAAAAATATACCTACCTTTAAGTTGTTTGAAGGTCTAGTAGAAAATTTTCTTTAACATCATAAATTGTACATGCCAAAAATAGGTATTTTTTGGGTATAAATAGGGTCCTAACTTCTTACGTAAAATTAAAACCCCAAAAATATTATTAAAATTGTGGTCTTTTAGGATAATGATTTATGGAGAATCACGACACTTAGTTCAATGTACACAAAGGTCTCGAGAAGAATTGAAAATAATTTGAATAAGACCAAAAAAAATGAGGAAGAAAAACCTACTAAGCACAACCAGCTGTTTTCTAAAATAAAATGTTATATGTTTATGTTATTTTCTTGTATTATGATTTTTTTTGCGTTAACCAACGTCATACAAATTATTTTAAATCTCCTCGAGGCCTTTGTGTACATTGAATTAACTGTCGTGATTCTCCATATGTGTATTTTACTTTTGGATCGGCCAAATCGCCAATTGGTCCACGTATGGGACTTGTAGCATTAGTGGTAAGCGTATTTGTTTGGGTTTTTTTATCAGACAATTTTTTATTAGTAAAAAACTGCAGAACCTTGCTCGAAGTATATTTTTCCTATAATTTTTTTATTTTAAATGTTTTTCAATGTTATTATAGTTTTTTACTAGTTTTTATTTACAAAAACGGTATGTTATGATTAGTGGCATAGTAATGCTATATGCTTATGTCATTTTGATGTTATTATGTCTACCGTTTTAAATAAAATTTTATTATATTTATGTAAATAGATTGAAAAAGGTACAACAGCACATGAGAGTAACAAAATTCAAAACATAAACATTTTTTATCTGAGAGCGGTATTTTACTTTTGGATCGGCCAAATCGCCAATTGGTCCACGTATGGGACTTGTACCATTAGTGGTAAACGTATTTGTTTGGGTTTTTTTATCAGACAATTTTTTATTAGTAAAAAACTGCAGAACCTTGCTCGAAGTGGTACCCCAGTGGGTACGCCAGTCATTCAAAGACAGCGATTATTTCATGTTATGTGGAACCACTTTACAACTCTTCATAATATAATAACAGTGAAACAATTCCATACAAAACAAGAAAGAAGATTCCTTTGCCCAATGAAGCCCCATTTTCAGTTACTACAACAAAATTTGGGGTAAATTTTAAATGCCTTTTAATAACTTTCTAGTAGAAATAAAAGCATTGGTAGAGCTATTTTGAATTTAATACATAAATGACGTATTAGTTAACAGATGTATGCTTAAAAAATTAAAGATTAAAAGGTGTATTTTTCAAAAAATGTATTTCGCTCATAATCCTATTCGCAGTTTTTTTTAAAACCAATTAGCAATTGTAACGATTTTTAGCTCTTCAGTAAGAACTCCATTTCCAAATTTTTTTGAAGGTTTATGATAAAATATTGCCAATGAAATAATATAAAACCTTCCAAACACAAAACAACATGTTTAGGCAAAACCTACAAGATCTACATTAATTTAAAAGTACTTTTTTAAGACGCTTGGATGAATAATAAAAACCAAACAAAAAAATATCACTCCGCATGCAACACAATAAATCAATTTTTGATAGTGATAAGAAAATTAAATAAATTATTAGTTTCTTTGTTCTAAAAATTTCACTGAATTAAAACGTGATAAAATTTTCAAGAAATCAAAATAATAATGTTGTATCTACAACATAAAACAGTTATAGTTTAACAATAAAAAATATCATATCTTTACTTTTTTATCAAAAGTAAGTTCATAGTTGAAGAAAGGGCGACATTATCATTCAATATCAATCAACAAGAATTACTTTCTTATTTTTGTTTTGTAAAAGTAAAAGAAGAAGAGGTACTTCGCAACAAAGATTTCACAAAATGTAATAAAAGTTTATTTCGACCCGAAATAAGCGTTTTAACCCATTATCTTCAAACACAATCTGGTTGAATAGTTTTCGATAATATATTTTGTACTTAATCAAAATGTACTTAAGTCTGTAATCCAAAAAATAGGCCGCCATAACACGCAACACAATACATATTTAACTTCTGAGAATGAAGTTTGAAAAAAAGAATGAGTCTGTTTTCTTAACCGCAATCTACCATCAATCAATCCAAACCAAACTAAAATAAAGTCTTAAAGTGACGAAAATTTTTAAATGTTTTATTGGAGTTCAAAAATAATTCTAACAAACAGTATTTTTTTTTGTATTATTTGTTATGCTGTGCGGTTGCTTCTGAAAACATCTGCTCCATTTTTGTAAAATGAAATATGTTATTGAAAAAAATGTGAAAAACAATGTTCATTGTAAAACCGTGAAAAACACCGAAAAATCAATGGTCAGAAGAATTATTACTATTCATGTTTGCAAAAACGAGAAGAACTTTGGTTTAAATGAACTGATAATGTCAAAACAAGTAACTGTACAGCACATACACACAAATACTGATGGTTTATGATACGATGATACATACTACTAACAATATAAATTTTTTGTAAAGGGGGGTATCTTTTTTTCTTTAAAACCCATAAGGTTTAACCAAAAGGATACCCAACCATTGCATGTTAAATTATGCCTCGGGTATTCTTGCGTTTTGTGAAATATAAATAAATAAATAAATAAAAAATTTCAGGAACTAGGAAACATTTTAAGGTAATGATATCGACCATTACATGGGCTTGAAATTATACCGAATTTTAGTTGTTGTATGTGTATTGACCACTGTAGTATTCGTCGTCTTGTTGACAAAATGCATCCAGATCAAAACTTGGTTCAGCCTAAAACAATATTACAATATACTGTAAGGAGGGGTTTTAGAAATTTACTAATAAACAAGTTTGTTAGTGTTAGTTTATTTTGCTTACCAATTATTATTATTATGTTAAGAAAAAAAAGTAAAAAAAAGAGTCATTACATAAACTGTAGTGTGGACCTCACATAAAAAGATCACTATTTTTAATACTTCTGCAATGAAATGCACAATGATGAAACAAACTATATTTTAATAATTTTGTCTGCTTTTACTCTGGAAAAATTTCAATAATACACTAATTTGTTATTGTTT
Organism: Microlaimidae sp. YZB2_3; assembly: GCA_030248175.1. Classification (NCBI taxonomy): domain Eukaryota; kingdom Metazoa; phylum Nematoda; class Chromadorea; order Desmodorida; family Microlaimidae; species Microlaimidae sp. YZB2_3. Next base: position 5,360 of record JASAMX010000377.1, read on the forward strand.
TTATTTAATTTTCAATCGTTTTTAACTAAGCTGAATTTTATTTTTTTAAACTTTTGAGATTAAATCGAAATTAACGTAATTTCAGATTTGATAACATATTATTACATAAAAACAACACTGTTTTCGGAACATGTTTTACCTGTTTTATTTCCAAGCTCATTTTGTATAACTTCACTTGATAATAACGTCTTTGCAATTCTCCTAAATCTTGGTAATATTTAGCTTGTGCTTTGGCAAGAGCTACTTCAGCCTAAAAATTTTTTTGTTACTGTTTGTGCCAATTAAGTAAAATTGAAAAAGTAAAGTTAAATATTTACAAGTTCAGCATGAGGGAATAAATACCCTCGCTCCATAAACAGTACAATAATAATAAAATATATTGCGCAAGCACTAAAATTTTGAAAGGTCATTTGAATTTTGGAGCTCGGAAATTGCTGCAATTCATTCCCGTTTTCTACTTGATTTTTATGGTTATAAAACAAACAACTGGATTTTTTAAAAACTTAACTAAAATGACGTTTCATAAAATATTTATTTTGTTTGCAATAATATTATGGAGTGCTAAATAAATTAACTTTTTTAGTTGTCACGTAAGAGCGACATGAGGACCGCATTACATTTTTTAACGGATCTTTCCATAGGTGAGCACGGTCGGGGAAGCTAGGGGGGGTGGTTACCCGGGGTAAATCGAATTTTGAATTCTAGGAGGGGGTCCAGGGGGGTCCGGATCCCACCTAGCTTTTTAGGGGGGTCGACCCGGGGTGCGAAATTTTGAAATCTAGAGGGGGGTCAGGTGGGGTCCGGTGTCCAAAGCAAAACAGTTTTAAACCATAATAACTTTAATAATTGTTCTGTTTATAGGCACCTTGCACTGAAACGCAGTTTATACATAAAGTATGCAATATACATAAGCGTCACCATAATGGATAATTACCGTACTCCTACTTATCTTTCGTAGTATGCAGATCAATGGATCGAAATTTCGCGCGCTTTCTATCGGTTGATCTGCATACTACGAAAAGATAAGTAGGAGTACGGTAATTATCCATTATGATGACACTTATGTATATTGCATACTTCATGTATGAACTGCGTTTCAGTGCAAGGTGCCTATAGGATAACGCTACATTTTATTGAATAAAAAGCGATATTCTGGTATAAAAAGGGTGTAAAAGCATGAATATGTGATGAAAATTCACGTTTTAGGAAGAAAATTTAGTATAAAAAAAGTGCCTAAAAATTTTCCAAGGGGGGAGGTTTCAGATTTCAAATTCTAGAGGGGGTTCAGGGGTAAAAAATTCGGAAATTCGGGGGGGGGGGTAGACCCCACCCTGCCCCCCTTTCTCACCTATGATCTTTACCTGTATTAAACTACACTGAAGAATGTTCAAACAATATGGAACAGGTAAAAAAGGCGGGCTAAATTGCCCAGTGGCGCTCCGCCGCCACATTTATAATAATTAGTATTTAGTTGTAGTGAGTGACATGACACTTGACTTAAACGCCACCTCCTCTAAACGTGCTTTGGACACAAACCTCCAGAAAATAGAAATATACCGCATCTGACTGATGAGCTCTGACTGTTATATTTTCAATGTAATTAAAAAATGTATCTAAGATTAAGAGTGAAAATACATTTTTTAATTTAAAGTTATATATACTCAAAAATAGTTTTAAACTAAAGTATAAACTGTTATAATTATGTTTTTGAAAATTTGGTTATACTTTTTTAGATATTTAGGTTTGAATAAACCATCTTGAGGTAACTTTTAACTTATATGATATTAATCAAATTTTTACATTTTATCATTACATACACAAGGGTTCCCCCCTTTCCCTCCTTCGTTTTTTCTATTTTATTAAGTTGTTGACGTTAACTGAGGCAATTAAACTTATAACGCAAAGATAGAAAGAACTTTGGTATGCAACAAGTTTTTTCTACGGTCCACAATTAGCAAGTACTCTGTGAAATGTAACATAAAAAATAAAGCTTTTTGAAAAGCGAAATTTTTTAAAGCATTTTTTATAACTGAACTGTTTAATAAAAAAATACTCATAGGGATGACTGTGATACTTTACTTAATAAAACAGTTCAATTAAATTAATCCTTTTCAGCAAGTATAAAACAACTTTTACATGTGTTGCTGGTCACAAAACTCACAAGTCATTTCCAGTCGTTCTTTATGCTTACCCTATACAAAGGATCCTTTGGGTTGTTGGTGATGAAATGGCTGGAAGTTCTGGTTGGGGTCGGGAAACCGCCGAATGCGGGGGTATGGGAGAAGTCCGTCTGAACGTGACTTGTGGATGTGTGCTCTTGGGAGGTGTCCATACCGTATTCATATTCCAGGGCTTGAACCGCCGCTCCGGACTCATCGTGTACAGATATGTCTTCGATATTCACGGATTCCTATATAACAAGATTAATTTTTTATAGCATTATGAGTAATAATACATTATTAAATCATGTAATTTAGCCTTGGCACTGTTAAACATAATGTGTAAAAAATCAATCTAAAATAGGAGGAACGTATTCTCCCCACGTCGTTTACCTATATAGTTTTTTAGTTTTGAAGAAAAAACAGGCAGAAAAACACTAAATTTAGGTCAAAGAGCCCTTACATTTTAATTTTTGTTTTTTAAACACCGATTTTGAATTTTGAGAAGTTTGGATGTTGAATGTAAGAAGTCAGTTAGTTTTTAATTTTTTAAAATGGGGGTTAACTTTTTAGTTTCAACCCCCCACTTCGACATGAGAAGCGAGATGGTCAAACCCGCTTATTAAAAACAAGGTTAACCCTTTTAAAAAATATCTATCTATCCCAAAAAGATGATTTTTTACGCCTTATTTTTAAAATAATTGAAAGAAAACTATGGTAGGTTAATTCTTATCATATATATTATTTTCTATTAAGTATCTAGATATAATTATAATGAGCGTAGTCAAAATGAGTTACAAAATAGTTTGAACTAACCTGAATTGAAAATATTTGTTTTGAATTAAATTTTATTAACATACTAGACTTGTGCACGGTCTGGAAATGCACCCCCGGCATATTAGTGGCTTCTTCCCTCCACCAAAAAATGAAAAAGTACCCAAAAATTTGGTGCCATTTTGATCCATTATGACACCATCATCGCAAAATTTTAGCAGTTTTTAGCCTATTTCAATGCATATTAAGCCATTTTAGACCAATTTTTACTTAAATGTCGCCTTTTTTGTCTTTTTTTCTTCTTTTTCTCCTTCTCTCTTTCTTGCGCCCCCGTTTTAGAATTGCACCCCCTCCCAATAAACCATACATGTAGTTACATATAGTTTTACTCTGTTTGGTGTTACTACCCCGATGTTCAGAAGTTCTGAACATTCTGAACAATTTGAGCTAAAATTATACACTTAAATCCTGAGCTGAATTAACAATTTGTTGACCGGTAGAGCCTTCGTGGGTCTGGTAATTATTGACACTGACCCTGGAACCTTCGATAAACTTTTGTTTTTTCGGTGGCTGCTGCCGCGATGGGTTAACAACTATAACAAAATTTGTGAAATAGTTACATAAATTTAATCTGAATTTTGGTTAAATATTTCGGCGAATAATTATAGATGTTCGTTCGTATTGAATTAGAGAAAAAAATATTTTTTTTATATTAAAAAATATCTTGAAATAAGAGTTTATTGTAAGCTGGGGGGGGGTCCTTCTCTACCACCGGCAAATGAAATTTCGAAACTGTTGAAATCCTCCCATAAAAAATAAAATTAAAAAAATTGAGGGTTCCAGTATTTAAAACGCTGAAAATGGGTATTTGGGCTATTGGCAGAAAATTTTTTTTGGGATACTCCCCCCTCAAATTGGGGATGGGGAGGGGGAGGATATACCTATCGAAATCCGGGAGGCTGTCACCCATGGTGTAATTTCCTAATTTTTTTCTTGACGGGATCCACCCGGGATGGATAAGTTTGAAATCAAAGGGGAGGTGTGGGTTACGAGAAAGGGGTTCTTTTGTTTGCACAAAATATTTTTAAACCATTAATTTTCTTTTTTTAAACTACAATCATAGGTGGCTTTGGTCGGGTCCGCTAAGGAGGGGGTCCACGGTCCACCCCCAGGTGGAAGGCCAAAATTTTTTTGGGGGGGGGGGGCGCAGGGGGGGGGTCCGGACCCCCTGGCTTTTTAGGGGGGTCGACCCCGGGTGCGAGATTTCAAATTTAGGGGGGTCAGGGGGGTCCAATTTTTTAACAAAATTTTTTCAACTCAATAATTTAAGTGTTTTTAGGTTTAATATTGAATTTTATGTAATAAAAAAGCCTATTTAGGCCTAACAAATGTATTTAAACACTGTTTTTAACTTACAAACCGTGGTTTTGACAGCAAATAAAAAATATACTTGCAAATTGGTTGGGAGGGGGGTCAGCCTCGCTAGGGGGAGGGTCAGGCCGGACCGCTCTCGAGCTTTGGGGGAGAGGGGGCCCTGGATTTTTTCTAGGGGGGGGTCCAAAATTTTGGCTCTAGGGGGGTGGGTGGACCTCCCTGCCCTCCCCCAAAAAAACACCTATGACTACGATCCTACATTATTGAATGCTTTAGGGCTAGAATGGGGTTATTTATTTTTAGATATAACAATGATGTAAAAATACATATTTCTGTTATTCGTAAAAAATTTAGGATGAAAATTGTATGTAAATTTTAATTCAAATTTAAAATTCTAGAGAGGTTCAGAGGGTAAAAAAATTCGGAAATATAAGGAAACGGCCCTTCTTCTGCATTTTTTTCTAGGGGGAGCATAAATGTTTTGATCGGGTCCAGTAGGGGGGAGTTTCTCAGATTTTAATCCCCTCCTGTAAATCTGGGTTT
>JASAMX010000378.1:0-71668 GCA_030248175.1 Microlaimidae sp. YZB2_3
AAAAAACTTTCCTCCACTGGGCTTTAACTTTAACAGAAATTTTTAGATTTTGCACTGGAATAACAAAAATAGTTGTCGTTTGATTTTTAAACCAAATCTTGGGTCGATTGGATAAACCAAATAGACCTTATCCAAAAAAATAAAAATAGGTGGCCGAAATTAAGTTAGCTACTCTAAAACAAAAAAATTTATAATATACCAAAAAATTTGCAACCCCTATATGAAAAAGGAAATAAAATTAGGCATCAAAATAAGCCTTTCCATTTGAATGGCACCCTCCATTATAATGGCATAGTAGCCATTTTAATTCGTCAAATTAATATGGACAAGAAGCTATTATAATATACTCAAAATTGTAATACTTTTCCGGCCGGGAACGGACCATTTTACTCACTTCGCTATAAACCTTTTGCTCCCAAGAATTTTATTTATTTTTGCTGGGACCAACCTCGCTCTTGGCTTATTTTGGTCAATTTTATAAATTTATCACAAAAAAGATTTGTTTGATTTTTTGGTTTCGCTTAGGCTTAGGAAAATGTATAGTTTCCATTTTTAAAAGCGTCGCAAAAAATGCGTTCACAAAATTTGCAAGAAGCGAAGTGGCGGGACCCAAGTGTTCCCAATTCGTCCGGGCCGCATGAGTTTTCCCGTGTCAGACAGTATTACACCAACACGTGAAAATTCATGCGGCCCATATGGTATTACAAAAAAGGACCTGTTTTTGTGATTTTGTGGGTGTTATTTAAAAAAAAACTTTAAATTGTTTATGAAACTGGTGATTTTAAATTTACCAACACTCAGAAGTCAAAAGCCAAATCCTCCCAAAAAAATTGACAGGATGCGCTATTTTTAATTTTACTCAGAAAGGTAATGTTTCATTTGTTACTATAGTACTTTTGTGCGAAAACTTATTTCGGTTTTCACCCAATTCATTGAGGTAAACCATTGGAGCCCTCCAGCTGGAAAGAGCTCGGTTAAATTTTTTCTTTCATTCTTGTGATAAGTTTTTGCTCCTACTGATAAAGTATGTTAACTCTGATAGGGCTAACTTAATCTGTCAATTATCACTAATGCCCCTTTTTTGTAAACGTTTATTTTGCGATTAACAATATTAATGGCAACAAAACGCTGATCGGCCGAAGTTTCCGTGTAAAATATAATATTTTCATAAAACATTAAAAATCTCAGAACAGAAATTTACACGGTTAATTTTTTTCGATTTTCACCTTAATAATTATATTGTTTCAAAAAACTAATTGCCCGCAGTTGGACAGGATTTAAAAAAAATTACACATTCTAATAATTAATAATAACTGACAGATCTTTTTGTTACATGTATACATTATAAAACATCTCTAAATGCCCAAGTTATTTGCCTTGCGGAATATACAAGTTACCAAGAGTTTTGGCGGCAAAGATCCAATTGGATCTTTGCCGCCAAAACTTTCGCCATAATTCCCGCTATAGTCATTTCCACAAGCAAAACAGAAACGGCAGAAAAGATCTCCAAATCAATAAAATAACTCGATTTTTGAAATGATATATTTCAAATTTATAAGACATTTTTGTAAATTTTAAAGTTAGAAAAATAAACTATGGATTAATTTAAACTGATTTTATTCTAAAATATTTTACTCAAACGCCTCAGTTCCTAAATGGCGGCGGTTTGGCGGCGATTTGGCGGCTATTTGGCGGCAGTTTGGCGGCAGATTTGGCGGCGCACATCCAACACGTGATTTCGAGCATATTTAATATTGAATTCCAAAATTTGGTGTTTGGTTTTTTTACCAAAACACACAAGGAGTTAAGAATCTCTTGTCTGTTTAGACCATCGAATACATTAAATTTTTTGTAAAATCTACATAGATTATTTTTCGCACTACTGTTTTTCATAATTTCATTCAACAAAACACATTCGTTTTTGATTTATTCAAGATTTATCGAATTTTATTTTTTAGGATTTCAAAAATCCTGACGGCCAATGTTGGTGAGTTCCAGCCCTAGTCCTAATTCTGCTGTTTACAACCTGCGTTCACAAGTTCTGTTTTACCCTTTTTGTTGCCAATCTCTCTATAATTTTTAAACTCTTATCTAAGGTTGCCCACTCCATAATACATACGTATAAATAAAAAAAAAAAATATATATATATATATATATTATACAAAATATTTACAAAACAAAATACTAAAAATAATACACAATAAACACATTTAAAATTACACTTTGAAAATACGATTTTATTTTATTTAAATATCACAAAATAATAAATATCACAACATGAATAAATACTATTTTTTTCTTTATTAAGAACAAATACAAAAATATACAGATATAAATATTACAATAAAAATACATAATTATACAAAATAGGTGTTAAGTTACTAAATAAACAATTTGGCGGGTAAATTAATTTTACGAATTTTAATCATAAACTTTTTAGTTCCTTCTTTTCTTTCATAAAGTTTAGCCACAAACTAAAAGATAAGCCTTCTCATGTTAAGAATTCAACCCAAGCGCAGATTTAAAGAATTAGTGTGATTTAGATAGGTGAATAAAATTTGCATAATTGTTACCGTGCCAACTTTACCTATTCCAATTTAGTCGCTTCTGTGCAGTGAGCGAGCAAAATGGGCTCACCCTCAAAAGAGTCCCGGCACAAAAGAGTCCTGAAAAAAATCGCAGCTGGCACAAAAGAGTCCTGCAACAAAAGAGTCCCGGCACAAAAGAGTCCTGGAGAAAATGCGTTCATGCGCCCAAGCGCTGCTAGGGCTGAGGTTGGCACAAAAGAGTCCTGGCATAAAATCAATTTTTAACAGCTGAGATACAATGAAAAAGTGTACAGAGGTAAAGCAACGAAAATATTAAGCCCCAGGCGCCTGTTAAGACACAAAAAATGGGGTAGAATAAGAAGTAAAAAAATAAATAAATAAAATAATAAATCAATAAAAATTTGTTAATTTTCATAAAGTGGCGCAGTAAAAACTTATACTGTAGCCATGTTTAACAACACTTAACCGGTATTTAACTATTAATGTTTTCCGGAGAAAACAGAATTTTTTAAACTAAATTTTTTTCAACGTGTATTTAAACGATAAAATAGCCTAAAATGCGTATAGAATAAATTAAAACATAATCAAACAAGTCTCTCCATCTGCTTGAAATGGCTGGAGCCCCGGAGCTTAATATTGAAGGGTAGAAAAATCACTTCTGTTAACTTTTCTCTTTTTTAAATCACCTATTTTTTCTGCTTTAAAAGTAAAGTATATTATTTGAAAAGTAAAAAATTGTTTAAAAAACTACACAAAAGATTTAAAAAACTATAAAGGTTACGATGGAAATTCAAATGTATCAAAGAGAATTTCGCAATTATATTAGGAGGTTATGTTCGTTTTAGTAATAGATTCATCAATTAATATTTATTTAATGGTATATTCAATTTTTTTATTACAATTTACTTTTTTATTAAAATTTACTGTTTTATGTTTTTTATTCATTATATAACTACTTTTTAGGTATTTTTGGTTTCCATTTTTATCTCACCTCCCATTATTAATATAATCATCATGCAAAATCTTTCTGTACATTCGGAATTCTGTCGTAATCTTGTATAATATTTTTAAAAATGTTTATAACATATTTTTTTAAATTTTTAACTTAAAACGAATTATAAAACAAATTTGTGATTATGCTAAAAATCCTTAAGAATTAAAGGGTATTTAAAGCCATATTAAATTGGAAACTTCTGGTTGTCCTTACAATTACGACCAAAACACTTATTTGATAAAAATTGTAATATTTTAACTATGAACAAAAAATTTATCCCGACTAAAATACTTATTTAGACATGATTTTGTTATTCTATTATGACAAAAAACACTAATTCAATATTATATAATTTATACCCAAACACAACACATGACACAACACAACACACACACAAACCCAAACACATGTTTTTCTTATTTTTTAAATACTTTACAAAACTTTGAGCGTATTAATAACTAAACTAGCCTTGAAAAATGCTCTAAGAATAGAGCAGGAAAAAGGGGCGATTTTTCCCCGGGCGTATGTTTAGACAGAAAAGATGTGGACTAGTCTGAGATGGACATTATGTGGACTATAGAAAATTTGCATTTGGTTTGGCCAGCTGCTCACTAAATAAAAATTTCTGCGATATGATAATGATTTGTTTATACATTGATCTAATCACACAGCACTTTTGCATTTTTTTTAGTTTGATGAAATGTCAATTGAAAAAATTATACTCACAGCAATCTTTGACAAGCGCGAACTCGCCACTTTTTTTAATTCGAAGGTTATATTTGTATGTGTAAGAAACAACTATAAATTTAAAAAAGTGGCGATTTCGCGCTTGTCAAAGATTGCTGTGAGTATAATTTTTTCAATTGACATTTCATCAAACTAAAAAAAATGCAAAAGTGCTGTGTGATTAGATCAATGTATAAACAAATCATTATCATATCGCAGAAATTTTTATTTAGTGAGCAGCTGGCCAAACCAAATGCAAATTTTCTATAGTCCACATAATGTCCATCTCAGACTAGTCCACATTTTTTCTGTCTAAACATACGCCCGGGGAAAAATCGCCCCTTTTTCCTGCTCTATTCTTAGAGCATTTTTCAAGGCTAGTCTACCACTTTTTTTGAATTAAATTAAAAAATAGCCTAATAAACTATAGTTTTAGCTGCGCAATGACATATGTTTATAATCATTCCGTTGCCGAGATATACTTTTTTAAATAAAAAATAACAAGAAGAAGATGATGAATTTAAATTACAAAATTTACCCACGTTGTTTAATTATAGTTAGTGCGGTGCAGTGGCGCTCCAGACAAAGTTTACCTACGTTCTCTAAATATAGTTGGCGCGATGACGTGCGCCAATGATTGCATTTATAATTCTAAAGTAAAAATAATAATAATAAGAAGATGATGAACATGAATTACAAAATTTGCTCACGTTCTCTAAGTATAATTGGCGCGGTGCGGTGGGTTAAATTGCAGTGTGGCACCCCCGCACCACCGATGATTACCTACCGGCGCGTGGCGCTCCCGCGCCACCGACGCTTATTATTATTTTTTAATAAATAAAATTTTGAATTAATTTTGTCATCAGTAATGCAAGAATTAAAAAAGTACTCTGTTGTTTTCACCGATTTCCGCGCGGTTGAAGCAGATGGCGCTGGGAACTGGTTCCGTTTCTGCCACCAATTAAAAACGGTCTGCTATTTTTGTGCGGTTTTTATGAGAGGATGTTGGTTGTCTGCTCTGTACAATCCTTATTGTTGCCAAAAGGCTGTTATTGTGCGGTTGGGAGTTTTTATTTGTCTATTTTTCAAATTTTTTATTTTGATCAATAAATCGATAACAAGGACCTAAATCAAAAAAGTGCTTCCTAAGAAAGTTGCGTAATTCCTTCTTCTTTCTTATGAGCCCATGTTTATTTTTGATCAATCAGTAACGAATGAGGAATATCGCTTTTAAGGATGGAGCGTTGGAATAATAATAATAATAATAATAATAATAATAAGAAGAAGAAGAAGAAGAAGAAGAAGAAGAAGAAGAAGAAGAAGAAGGTTCTGAATTTCAAAATTTACCCACGTTCTCTAATTATGGTTGGCGCGGCGCCACGGGGCTAAATCGCCCCGTGGCGCTCCCGCGCCACCCATGATAATAAAAAAAGATAAGAAAAAAAAAAAAAAAAAAGTCGAAAAAATTCCCCAGGCACCGCACGCACCAAAAAAACAAAAAAAACAAAAAATAAAAAAAACCACAAAAAAAAAAAAAAACAAAAAAAACAAGGAAAAAAAAACACAAAAAAAGAACAAAAAAAAAAACAAATGAAATCAACACACAGGGAATTTTTTTAGATCAGTTGCAAATATAGGTGAGTAGCCTCTCGGTTTTGGGGGGAGTATACCCGACCTCTGAAATTTGGGGAATGGGCTGTCCCAAAAACTTTTTTGGTGTACCCCAAATATCCCATTTATAGCGTTTTTAGTACTGGGACCCCCCGAATTTTTTTTTGGGAGGGGGGTGTCCTGGGTACCCCCAAATTTTGGGAGGGGGGGGGGGTGGGGGTGTCGGCAGTTCCAAGATTTTTTGGGGTGGGGGTATAACCCCCAACCCTTCTCCCCTGCCCACCTATGGTTGCAAAACGATTTAAATGTGTAGTTCTAAATGATCAGATTTGTGATTTGATTAGTCATATTTCGCTGAGAAAACCGATTTGAAAAAACTAACTGTGTTTTCTTTCAATATATTATGTTTTTAATAGTTTTCCCAAATCTTAATTTTTCTGATCTGTATAACTATAAAACTCGCTAAGACATTTTTGGAAAGCTAAGAGCTTTTTTTAGGATTTAGCTAAGAGCTAAGAGGATTTTTAATCAATTGTGCATGCACGTAAAAAATAAAAATGACTTATCAAATTTTTTTATACATAAATACAAATTTTATTTTTTGAAGATCCGGGTTTTTCGGCGCTAACGATCGTTTTGATAACGTTAGAAATAATTAAAATTTTTTGGTCCGATTAAATAATAGCGAAGAATCTGATCTATACCCTGATATAACTTTTGGATATAAAACCCCATTTCTGTTGACAAGAAAAAAAACACTTAGTTATTCAAAATTTTTCTATTTTACGAAATCTGCTATAATAATATGCGAATAGACTTTATTTGCAGATATTTTTCTTTTAAATGGGCATCCCTCTTGTCGGCATTTTGGTTTCTTTTACAGGAGCTATAAAAAAGTAAAAAAGGAATTTGTTTCATTTATCAGATAAATTTACTGATCCTTCTAAATTTACTGATTCTGATTTACTGATACGGGATCATTTTTTTAATTCGTAAAACCGAAGCACTTATTAAAAAAATCAGCCTAAAATATCATAAGATCTTCTTTTAAATTTCTTGACTGCTTTTAAATTATTTTGACTTAAGGTGGAACACTACAGAAAAAACCGCACAAACTTTGTACAGTCGCTATTCATTACAGCTGTAACCAATTTTTATAAACTACATACTGTATTAATCTTCATGTCCTGAACATCATTTTTTATATTTTGATGAAACATGAAAATTAAAAGTAAGCTCTGGGAATGGTCCACAAAGGGGATTCCGACGATTCGCAGGTTTTTTTCACAAAATGACATATAAAATTTTTTTGTGCGTGTCGATTTTAAAAATTTTTTGTACGTAATTAGAAGACGAGTAGATAAAACTTTCCTGTTGTTTTCAGCAAAATCGTATAATAATAACCCGAGAAAACCCGACATTTTGAAGAGTTTTTTGAGAAAATTTTATTAACTTTGAAGCCTAATTTCTAAGTAGATCTCTATACGATTTTTAAATAAACAACGCCAATGTTTCTAACTCGTTGAGTTCTCCATTTTGATATATAGTTTGTTAAAATCGGTTTGTAAACAAATTTGATTTGACGTTGGGAAACTACATTTTGAAACGTTTGTTTTAAAGTATTTTTTAAAAAAGAAACTGAGACGGAGCAGTAACCGAGTGGTTAGAGCGTAGCACTCAGAATACAGGAGCTCTAGGTTTGAATCCCCCTGGGAGTTATTTTTAACGCCAAAAAAATGTTGTTTTTTTAATTTTAACTTTTTAATTAAAAAAACTGTACATTATTCAATACTGTATTCAACCCCGAGTACGTGCTTTGAGGTGGTTTTGAAGTAAAACCGGGGTAGAGTCAGAGTGCCCCCCCCTAGTGGGGCCGCAACCCCCCTAGCGTCCCTTCGGGGGTCAAATCAAAAAACGAAGTTTGGATTCGTAATCAGGACCCCCGAAAACCCCTAAGTGGTTGTTTTTGGAAAAATCAAAGAAATTTTCGGAACTGTAGTGTTCTACCTTAATTTGAGAAAAAGAAAGCCTTGATAGCCAAAAGGTTATAAATTTAAATATCTTAATGGCGGTTTTTTAAAATCCATCTTTGTTTGGGAACCAGGACTTGAAAAATGGAGGCCACAAAAAACCAGATTACGTTTTTTTGTGGTGTTTTTTAAGTTTAGCATACCTATGCGCGCAATTTGTGCGGTGATAAAACGTCTTACATAATTTTTTAGTGCAATAATTGAAGTTTTTTGTGGTATATATTTCCACTGGGTTTGCCTTTAATTTCTTATTGTTATTTTATTTGCAATCAATCACAGTTAGATAAGAGATATTCAGGTGTGGAAAGTGCGTTTGCAACTGTCAAATCACCTTAATTTTTTTGTTGAAAAATCGCGCAAAAACTACTGAACGTACTTTTACTATGATTCTATAACATCATAACTCTGGGAAGATATTTAACACTGAAAAACTTCCGTTTAAATGGGAGGATTTTTACCATGGTGGCTGTGGGTGAAGGCGCTAAAATTCTTTCATGATTATTATTACCGTCTTATATACATTCTAATCTGAGATGTGGTTATAAAATTTGACCATAAAATGTTAACTTGAAGCAGAAAGTGTGAAACTTTTTGTGGTAAATCCCTTCAGAAATTTCGACTCATAAAAAAACTAAGGATTAGTGATACTTTCTGTAGAAAACCATGGGCCCCTCTCTGCTTAATTAGCACAAAAAATAAATTCTTTGCGGTACGCTTTTCTGAACTTGGTTGGCAAAAAGGATGTGTGCAATGAATAAACAGGTTTTACCCCCTGATTTACTGTCCTTTTTTTCTGAGATTTGTTTTTCTTTTTTTTATACCTAGAAATTTTCACCTAGGAAGGAGAGGGCCCTGAGGGTTCTCGCCTTTTTAGTTAATTAGTAAAGCATTATTAAAACAAGCGAAAAGCATGCTTTTGTATCAAATATTTGGTTGAAATCACTAAATAGCCATGTGATATTTTATAGGTTTTTATGCTTATTAGAATTTTTTTAATTTTTATGTGAAATCGTGAATATTGAGTTTCATAATAGATCATGTCTGCTTTAATCGTCTTTGTTTTTTTTAAAACATGGCCTCTTTCCTTTTAAAAATATTTGAGCTGTTTTACTCTGTTCCTCTTTTTTTTAATTAAAAAAAGCATAACAATAACGTTTATTACAACTGTTTGAATGTTTGAACGTTAAAAAGTGACTTACGATATATCAATCACACATAAACAAGTAAAACGGTACATGAACGAGCTTTAAAGCATTGACAGCCCTGAGTACGGCTCATCAAGCTTCGATAGACGCGGCGACAGAATTTGAAAAACGTGCAAATTTTTTGGTTTGTTCAATTTAAGATTTTATATTTGCAATCAAAAAAACTTCTTTGCATTTTTTGCCATGTGCTAAAAAGTACTTATGTAATTGCAAATCTATAATTTATTCTTGAAGGTCATCATCTGATTTTCAAACAAGAAAACAGTTTTTGTGTTTGGGTTTTGGGACATTTCCCTCAGTTTTGTTAAGTTTTTATAACGATTTGCAGAGGTGACAACCACTTTCTACATACATTGTAGTAATATTTGTGTTGACATATACTATTGGATATCATCTAAAATTATGTTTAATGTTAGTAATTAGTATTTATGTAGCAAAGACAACTAAAAAAACAGAAGAGAAAGTTTAAAAACATACAAATGTTTACAATCAAGTTTTTTTCGCACAAAAACATAAATAGTAAAGAAATTATTTCATGCATAATTATTGTTTTGAGTCAAAAATTGAACGCTCTCAGAAATCATTGTAAATTTAAAAATATTGACTAGTTCTGAATAAAGGTTTTTTTAAGTGCAGGAAAAGAGTACAATGACAACCAGCGCCGATCATTAATGTAGGAGAAAAATTGAGAAACAGCGAGCGACTTTTACATTTTACGGTTTTAAAGATTGTCGCTTCATAGGTACGGCGCTATTTGCGCGCTTGATTTTCATTTATTTAATGTTTTAATGTTTCAATTACAAAGTTTGTATGAGAGACATGAGCGACATGACATGAGCAAATAAATTATAAAAGTTTGTATGAGAGACATAAGCGGACCAATTAAAATTGTGCGGTTATGACGCTTTAAAAAACGAATAAGAACGCATATTTTAGTTCTCATCTTTTCACAAAATATACAAAAATTAGTCAACTGTATCCCTTTGAAAAAATTACATTTTTGTTCTAAATTAGGTAATTTGAAATAATTGTTAAATTGTGGTATTTAATTTTTAATATAAAACGTTTTTTCCTTAAAATTTTAAATGGTTTTATTGTTAAATATACGATGCAATACTGCAAATGAGGATTCACGTGCCCCACTTATTTATGGTTCCACGTTCTTTATTTTCGTCTCTAAGTTCCAGCTATGGGTTCTTTCGGTTCCAATAACCCTAAATCCAGATTTGGAGCTCTGCAAAATATTTTTGAAAAGAATATATTTTTAAACACTTTTAAATTCAACAAAAGAAAACTTTTGTTTCCCCTAAGCCTAAGCAAAACTGTAAAATCAAGCTAAAAAACATTTTAAAAAATTTTTAAAAAACTGAAAACGTTTTTAAAAAGCTGAATAGTTTACTCTTCAAAGAAGCTATTTTTTCTGACAATATTTTGCAAAAGGTTTTTTTTCTGGACAGCGTAACAGCTTCACCAAGATTGGAGCACATAGCTTTTTAATCTGACAACATGGAACATGCCCGCCATTCGTACACCAATAATATGGCTGCGTTGGTGTAAAATATAATGATATGTAATTAATTAATGTTCTATATTTTGTTATTCCAACAATTATTTATTTAGGCTGAGTAACGTTTATGTCAAAAGTTTTAATGACTGACTCATATACCTTGAAAATTAATAATCAGTCGATAAATAAAAGTCCACTAGGTTAAAAAATTAGTATTTTACATCAACGCCACTTGAGTGGAATTTTTTCACAGGGGCTTCACCTTGAAATGTCATCTCCCTATCCTTATTGAATTATGATTTTGATTCATTATAAAAGTTGCACCAACAGCAAAAAACAATTTCATGACATTTCATGGATTATCATTGCTTAGTGTATCTAAAATTTATATTATTTTATTTACACAACGAATTATAGACTAGTTTGGAATAAGCGTCTTTTACTGTACGAGAGAGGGTACAAAAAGAAAAAAGTAAAATTTGAAAAAATCTTAGCTTTCTTAGTTTCTTAAGTTTAAATCTATATTTCATAAAAATTGCTACACGATGATATGTTTCACTACGTTGAAGTGCTGTAATATATCAGTTTATGCTAAATAAATTTTTGTTTTTTAATTAAACGTCACAATAGTGTAAAATCACCATTAAAATAGTATTATCCTAAACAGTGATTTCGAATTAGTAAAAATAAAGATGAAATTTGTGCTTTTAAACTAATTTTAAACCTACTTAGTTTTTTTAATGTTTTGCTTGTAAAACTATTCAAAACTTAAAAATTGATTTTAAAAAGTCCATTCCAAACTTTTAAATTAAGCATTTTCTGTAATTGAAACATTAAAAAACTGGAAAACAAGCGCGCCAGCAGCGCCGTACCTACGAAGCGGCGAAAAACTAAAAATCCCCAAAAAATGCTTTTGCTTTTGCAATATTTAAAAAGTATTTAAGAAATTTTGAAGAGAAGGGGTCGAGATTTTAAACCAATAAATATTTGAAATATTTTAAACCGTAAAATGTACTAGTCGCTCGCTGTTTTTCAATTTTCCCTCTACATATGATTGGCGCTAGTAGTTATGTACCCTTTTCCCAACACTAAAAAACCCTTATTTCGAACTAGTCTATACTAACGAATTAGAAAAACATAAATTGAACCACCTATTTAAAGATATTTACACCACTGGAAGATTGGTTAAGAAAAGAAAGTGATCCATTTGAAAAAGAACTAAAAATTTTAAATGTGTGTTTTTTTGCAAATTTATTAGTATTATTTTTATTTATGTAGCTAACTTAAGTTAAAATTATGTTTACACAATTAGAAAAAATAAAGAAATCCACAGTAAGATTGATTAGACGAGTATATTACCCCTCCAAATTTGTTTACTTTATTGTACTTTTTTAAATTCTTGAATTAATGGCATAATATAGTATATGGCAGAGGACTTAATCATTGTTTAAGGACTGTCGAATATTCACGGAGGCATTGAATATATTCAATTAAATATTGGCATTGGGCCTATATACTGGCACTCTCGATAAAAGTTAATTTAAATAAAAATAAATTTTGCGCGCTAAACAATCAATAAGATCAATTATTTCAGTAATACTAAAACCAGGAAAAATTTTTTTCGATTTTTTTGAAATTCATCCATATCATGAGGTGGATAAAAATTTTTTTTTTCTCGCAAAATTAAATTTAACAAAAATTCAAATATTGCGTTTTTATATTACAAAAGCTAAAGTCTATACAAAAATGATGCGGACTGGCGACAAAACTTGAACTTTAAAAGATCATATCTCCATAACGCAAGGCAGAATATATACGGGACATATATCGGAGCATAGCTCAGACTTTTGGCTATATTTTTAAAAGGTAAAAAAAAATTTTTCTACGGCCGATGCGGTGAAAAAACCCTGGTCCCAAAAACAACACTTTTTTATTAGTACGAGATAAGAAACGCCGCTTACTTGTGACCTAAAATTTTTTTTTGGGGATTAACCCCCCGAAGGCTAAGGGGGCCAAACACAAATGCCGAAAATTTTTTTCAAATTTTTTCAAAACCATCAAAAATGTAAAATTTATCACATATGACGAATTTCGATATATCGTTTGTGTAAAAAAACTAATATTAAGCTTACAATTAGCTGTCAAAAATGAGACGATTTTAAAATTTGAAAGCATTTTACGCCCATATACTGGTGGCAGCAAATTTTTAAATTAAGAACATACGGTAGTGCATTAATTTCGGCACTTTCGTTTTTCCAATGTAACTTTTCACTGTATGGCCCGATTTTCATGTTTGATAGCTCATTTTAAAGCTTTTACGATACTGCGTTGCGCCATAAAAGTTTCATTGATACAAAAGTTGTTTTTTACTTAATTAAATCAGTTTTTAAAAAAATGGAAAATTGCAGAAATTGTGTGCATTTAATTTCGGCACTTTACAAACAATCGATTGCTTCTCAGTCAAAAAGTCGTCATTTTCAAAAATTAAAAGCCTATCATTATCTCCAGACAGTTTTTTTTAATTTAAGCTTCTACTTGTTGTTCAACGTGTAACTGGCAAAAAGTTAAGCTTTCTCAGTCAAAAATTCATCATTTTCAAAAATTTAAAAGCCTATCATTATTTCCAGACAGTTTTCTTTAATTTAAGCTTCTACTTGTTGTTCAACGTGTAACTGGCAAAAAGTTACAGCTAAAATTCCAAATGGTATTAAAGTGAGGAAAATTTGGGAAAAAGTGCATTTAATTTCGGCACTTTTTAAAAGGACCCCCTTAATCGAGTTTAAGTGCAGTCCTATGACCCCTACACATTTCAACGTTGTCTTTTAACTATTTACAACTACTATTTAACACCCGACCACTTAATTCAACCCTTTTACCTACAGCAATATGTGTGCCGAAATTACACTATTTTATTTTATAACGATTGCTCACATCAGACGCAACGTAGAACCACGGGGACTAAAAATTCGGAAAATAGACTAAATTTTATCAGGACAGTTTAATTTTTAAACCAGTTTATTACGTAATCATGAAATGCCCATGTTCTAAAACCGAGTAACAATTTTATTTTTTATAAATCACACAATTTCACATAAAAATATCATAACATAATAAATAAAAAGCTCACGACAGTCATCTAAATATAATTAGCTCTCATTTGAGCTATCAAACGTATTCCGTCCAGAATTACCAAAGATATAGTCCAAAATCAAAAATGGCCAATTTGGAAAAGTGCTGAAATTAAATGCACTACCCTATAGAGTCTTGAGTTAAATAATCCAACAACGGATCTTTGGGAGTCTTCAAAACCCATTGCACGATAAACTTTATTTTTCTAAGCTTACACTGTAAGCAAAACCAAAAAATTAAGCCAAACTTTATCATAATATTTCAATAATAGTGTGCTTTTTAAAAATACCAAATAATTTATTGATAAAAAAAGGCAAGCAATTGTTTTTCGGAAAATATTTTACTAAAATGTTTTATTTGCAATTATTTCCGCAGTTATTTTTTCCGAAGGCATTTTTAAGAATTCATTTTTTTTCAACACACCACAAAAAATAACCACAAAAATGTTTTGACAGCACAATCAAAGCATAACAATGCTTAATGCTTATTATCTTTCAAGTCGTCTCATGAATTCTCAAGATTTTTAAAGCAGTTATTATATAAAAAAATTCACGAAAATGTAAACAAATTACAGGAAAATGTTTTAATGTTATGAAATTATTATTTTTGTTTTATGTCTTCTCAATAATTTTATTTTTATAATCCTCTTTTATAAGTCAATCAAACAAACTAAATCATATTTTAATATAATAAACTATTGTTATGCAATAAGTTTATTCCGCTTTATGCGGGAAGGTTATGTTTTTTGCTCGTCAGTACCCTCGTGTCCAGTACCCTCGTGCCCCCTTTGCATAAGGAATCGATTTTGCTGGGAGGTTCTGGTGAACGCAATTTTTTTTAAGCCAAGTATCTTCGTGTCCAGTACCCTCGTGTCCAGTACCCTTGTGTCCAGTACCCTCGTGTCCAGTACCCTCGAGTCCCGTTCCCTTAAAAGCACATTTTGTTTGTCTTGTTTTAAATGATCAACATGTGTTTAAGTGAATTCCCTAAGCTTAATTGGACTAAAAAAGGCAAGAAGATATTTTTTTAAATTTCGACCAGCTAAATCCATTTTTGCAGAAGTTATTTCTTTCCAAAAATTTAATTAAAAAATCTATTATTTTAATCAAAAGTCGATGAAAAGAGTTTAAATAAAAAATGACAGCAAAAAACTGTGAAATTCGCTTTGTATTTTCATAGGAGTATATGTTTTAGAAGAAAAAAACAGTAATTAAATAACTTCTTGGCGTTCTCATTTCACCCATATTAATATTAATTCTTTAGATTTTTGCAAAGGCAGGGTTTTGAAGCTCCAGAGCTTTGGAGTAAGCTTCAAACATTATTATTGTTTTCATTAGAAAGCCTAAATTGTGTGTAAAAATTGTATAAATTGTGTGTAAAATGACCTTTAAAAATTTCGTTCAATTAGTTTTTATTTAAACTATTTACAAAGTTTTTGATTATTAAATTGCATTATATTTAATAAAACAAAAATGTTATTTATAATTAAAAACGAACGGACTTATTTAACGTTTAATTGTCTACGCATTCAAACGATTAAAATTTAGTTCAGCTTATTAAGGTTAAAAAATTTACATATTTGTGACAAACGTATTTTTTCTTAGCTCAGTACCCTCGTGTCCAGTACCCCCGTGTCCAGTATCCTTGTGTCCAGTACCCTCGTGTTCGTGTCCAGTACCCTCATTTCCAATTCCCTCGTGTCCTAGAACCATTTTCGAGTCTTAACGAAAATTTATTTTGCGTTTTCATGGGGTTTTTTGGACAAATCAAAATAATAAAAAAAAATTTAAAGCTAATCTTCTAAGGTTTATTATTTTTGCAAAACTTTTAAATTTAGAGATTTGCTGCTGCCAGCATACGGGTTTGGAATGCTTCCGAATTTTAAGTTCGTCATTTTTGACAGCTAACTGTGAGCTTAATATCAGGTTTTTTTACACAAACGATATATCAAAACTCGGCATAATGTGATAAATTTTAAATAAATGATAAATGATACATTTTTCATGGTTTTAAAAAAAATTTTGAAAAATTTTTTGGCATTTGTATTTGCCCCCCCTCCTTCGCCCCCGGGGGGTCAACCCCCAAAAAAAATTTTAAGGTCAAAAGTAAGGAATAAAAAACGGCGGATATTTAATATATAACAATATGATCAAAATCGTACACACGTCGAGAAGGAAGCAAAACAAAAGTTATTTTTTGCAGTGTATTAATTTGGCGAAAAATCGTTAAAACCGCGCGCTTTCAACGCATCATAAAAAATTTGAGTGAGCCGATTTCGCTCAAATTTTCAGAAAAAACTCGAAAACGTATGTTTTAACAACTTACCAAGCGGCGTTTTTATTTCTTACTAGTAAAAAAGTTTTTTTTTTGGGGGGGAACAGGTTTGTGGTGATGACGTCATTAAAAAACAATGTTTTTAAACTTAAAAAAAAACAGCCAAAAGTCTGAGCTATGCTCCGATATATGTCCCGTACATATTCTACCTTGCTTGCGTTATGGAGATATGACCTTTCAAATTTCGGGTTTTGTCGCCAGTCCGCATCATTTTTGTATGTATAGACTATAGTTTGCAAAAAGAAGAAGGATATTTAAAAAACATAACAAGCCAGCAAAAAAGTATTCAGTTGAAAGCAATCGCTCACGAAAAAATCAGAGTTCCAAAAAACTAGGACCACATAGTTTGGAGTTCGGAGTTAACTCAGTTAACCAATAAAAGTTTTTAAAAGTATGTGTATTGAAGTTTTGTAAAAAAATATTGTTTACTAATCAAAATCACTAGTAAAATCAGTTGGTTTGACGATTTTCACTTTTGAACGGGAACAGGACACGAGGGTACTGGACACGAGGGTACTGGACACGAAGGTACTGGGCTTAAAAAATTGCGTTCACAACAACAACGCAGCAAAAACGATTCATTATGCAAGGGGAGAAACGAGGGCACTAGACACAAGGGTACTGGACACGAAGGTACTGGGCTTAAAAAATTGCGTTCACCACAACAACGCAGCAAAAGCGATTCATTATGCAAGGGGGACACCATACATGGGCAAGTTGGTCCGGAGTGGGGAGGGGTTAAATCCCAAATTAGGGGGGGGGGTTAAAATCCAAGAAACGCAAAATACCCATATCTTTTTTTTTCTGGAGTGCATTTTACCCATATCGTTTTTCGATTTTGAAGGAAAAATAGGTAAAAACGCTAATTTTAGGTCAAAAAGCCCTTTTTATTGCATTTTTGAACTTTTTATTGCTTAAAACTTTCATTTTGACCTCAAAACGTAAGTTTGGAGGCAGTTAAAAGTCATTTTACAGTCATTTTTTTCTTCATTTTTCCAAAATTGGGGAGGGGGGTTAACCTTTTCTTTCCCCCCACCTCTGAGTGGGGGGTTAAACCCCCCTTCTCAGAATTTGGGGGGGTTAACCCCCCACCAACCCCCCCCGTGCCCATGTATGGGGGACACGAGTGTACTGGACACGAATATACTGACGAGCAAAAAACATAACTTTCCCGCATAAAGCGGGATAAGCTTATTGCATAAAAATGTTTGTTTTACTTAAAAATTATTTAGTTTGTTTGACTCATTTATAAAAGGTAGGATTATAAAAAAATTATTGAGAAGAAATAAAACAAAAATAATAATTTTATAACATTAAAACATTTTTGTGTTATTTGCCTATAGGCACCTTGTACTGGAACTCGGTTTATACATGAAGTATGCAATATACATAAGCGTCACCATAATGGATAATTACCGTATCTCCTACTTATCTTTCGTAGTATGCTGATCAACAGATTGAAAGCGCGTAAAATTTCGAAAGATAAGTAGGAGATACGGTAATTATCCATTATTGTGACGCTGTTGTATATTGCATGGCTCCCTATCATAAGAGTACGGCACGAAACAGTACCACAAAAAAGTCCCGGGTTTCGGAAAAGAGTACGCACGAAACAGTACTGGAACAAAACAGTATGGCACAAAAGAGTACGGACACAAAAAGAGTACTGAGAAATTGCGTGCAGGAACAATCAGATTTGACTGATCCAAATGGAAATGTATATTTAAGAAATCAATATACGCATATGAAAGTATACTTTTGGAGCCGTGGTTGTAGTAAATGTGTAAGTATTTTTGATCTATTTATTTTTTTCTTTTGTGGCTTAGGCAATTAGAAATAAACACTAACGGTGTATACAAATTATTGTTGTAGTAAAACATGGGCATTCTGAATTTATCTTTATTAAAAAGTAATTTTTTTAAATTTTAATTGTGTGTTCTTAAATGCTAATAAAACACATTTTAACTTTTGTTATGAAAGTTTAATCGGTTAAAATAATAATCCATATGAGTTTTTTTTAACAAAACTAAAGCAGGTTGTTAATAGTTATGTTTCTGCGCTATTAACCCTTTGGGATTCATTTCGCTGCAAATCTACAGAAAGAATTCCGCGCTAGTCCTGCTCTGTGTTAAAATCGGCGCCGATCTCCTTTGCGTCGCGAAGTTTAAGACTGAGCAGCGGTGGCGCGGAATTCCTCCTGCGGATTTGCAGGTGTTTTTAGACGAAAAAAAATCCCAACGGGTTAAGCTATCATGCTCCGAAGAAAGATCATTTAAACAAAAAACTCCAAAGCTGTGCTTCTTAAATGAATAATAGCTTATTTTCATTCTCCAATTTAATTTTAAAATGTTCATGTTTTTTTAGCCATTTTTTAAATTTTTTTTTGTTTTTATAATTGTTTGGAATTTTTGAATCCGCAAGAAATAAAAAAATGATATACTACTCTCTTTAATTAAATGTTAAATTATTTTGAAAATAAAGTGGGGTTCCATGTTAAGGTGCTTCAAGACTCCGAAAATCGGCGTTTCGGAGCACCAAAAACTAGTGTTCGTTTAAAATTAGAAATGTTTGACTTAAATTTTTATTTGATGAATTATTTTTTTGATAATCGACTAATAAAAAAATATAAGTTAAAAATTTAATGGTCAAAAATTAAATATATTTAAAAACAACTTATGCGTAGCATAATAGATCTATGCAAATCTGCATCCAGTTTTTAAACTTTCGTTTGTAGGTCTAATTCTTTTTATCCCCAATCTAAAAAACATGTTGCTTTGAAAATATGCCGTAAAAAATGCTTAAACCATTTAATATCTTGTTTAGCAAATGAACTGTTTGTCTGTCTGACTGTCTGTGTGTTTCCTGAGCTTTACCAATAAGCAAACGGCAAAATGTCCTTGATCCTTGAGGTCTTGACCAAACGACAAAATGTAACACACTTAAACTTTGGTATGGGAAAATTAGTGATTTTACCTAAGCTCTTGATAAAGCAATAGCAACAAGATAGATAGATAGATAGTAAGAGGGCGGTACCCTAGTGTTAAGGGGCCCTGGTGTTCAAGCCTGCATTAGGCTCATTACACTCTGCCCTGGAACCACCTAGGAGTGGTTTTCCTCAAATCGTTTTGATTCTTTTATGAATCGTTTAAAATCAACAACAGGCGCCCCTCGGACTGTTTTTGCATCTAAGGGGTCCGTGCCAAAGATTTTAAACCTTATTGCTGACAGTGCATAGCACTGTTCCAAGAAGTGAGTAGCGGTCTCTTCTTCCTCTTGGCAGAGTTCGCAGAGCCCATCATTGGCTACTCCAATCTTTCTCAAGTGAGCTTTGAGAGGACTATGTCCAGTTAAAAGCCCAATGACAAGGCGTAACTGTTTTCTTGAGAGACCAAGCAATTGCCTAGCTCTGGAAATATTAGGCTCAGTGACATACTTTTTGGTATGTCGGCATGCGTCAAGATTTTGCCAGTATCTGACATGCTGAGCCATAATCCATTTTTTGATGGCTGATTTTGCCACCCCAATTGATGTTCCCACATGTAAAAGTGGGCCCATAAAGTTAGGGTTTGTGCCTTCTTTAGCAAGCTTGTCAGCCTGCTCATTTCCTTCATGGCCCCTGTGTCCAGGTACCCACAGAAGCTTTACATCATTTTCTCTGGCCAATCTGGTAATCATCTCATAGCACCTCATAACTAGCCCAGATGATATCTGAGGAGATAGAAGCGCCTTGAGTGAAGCCTGACTGTCAGAGAAAATACAAATTTCTTTGTTTTGTGCAGTTTGCACAACAGCATTTGTAACACAGGCCAAGATTGCATATATTTCAGCCTGGAATACAGTTGGGTTTTTGCCTAATGGAATAAAGAAATCCTCTTCCATGGCAAATGTGAAATGCACTCCTGCCCCAGTATGTTGTTCTGCTTTTGAGCCATCTGTGTAGCAGCACATAGCAGATTGGGGTTGAATGACATCTTTGTTGGTGTTCCAATCTTGTCGACTAGGAAACTCAACTTTAAAGTTCCTTTCAAACTTGAATACAGGAACAATGTGGTCACTCTCAAGATTTAGCATTGGGATTTCTCTCAATGCTAACTGCTTGATTTTAGAGTGCCCTCTATTTGTACCTTTTGTCTGCCATTGGTTAGCTATACCTAACCTATAGCTGGTTGATATTGCCTCCCCTTTGATGACAATATCCAAGGGTGCAAGATTAAGCAATGCTTCCATAGCCGCTGTGGGTGTTGTTCTTATAGCCCCAGTTATGCTAAGACATGCCTGGCGTTGTAATTGTCCAAACAAGCTTCTAGCAATTCCCAGTTCTAATCTAGGCCACCACACCACTGCTGCATATTTTAGCATGGGAATAATTACACTGGTATATATCCAATGCATATTTTTGGGTGTTATACCCCACGTTTTTCCTACAGCCCTGTGGCATTGCCAGAGGGCCATAAGGCCTTTTTGTTGCCGATTCTGGGTATGCTGAATCCAAGTCAATTTGTTGTCTAGGATAACTCCCAGATACTTGGCTACTGTTGCCAACTGTAATTGTGTACCAAATAATTTGGGCCACTGAACCTTTGGCATCTTTCTTTTGTGAGTAAAAAGTACCATCTCAGTTTTGTTAGGATTTACTGAGAGTCCTTGTTCTTCACACCATTCTTCTACCTGAACTAAAGCAGCTCGAGCTTGATCCGCCACTATGTCCAAATATTTTCCTTGAACCAGTATGGTTACATCATCTGAGTATCCTTGGATATGATGTCCAGTTTTACTAATTTTGTTGAGAAGGCTATCTACTACGAAGGTCCACAGTAGTGGTGATAGCACCCCTCCTTGAGCACAGCCCTGGCGGACTATGACAGTTTTGGTGCAGTCTCCTAAAGTTATCTGCACCATTCTAGATCTGAGCATAGTGTCAATCCACCTAATAATTGTTGATTCTACTCTATGCTCGTTTAGTGATCTTGTGATTGCATTGCAATAGCAACAAAGGTTAAAACGTTTATTGTCCACATAATAATATACAAAAGCTTTCGACCTGCTCTTCGGTCATCCTCAGTTGTACTAAATTAGAAGAAGAAATACAAAAAAAAACAATTATGAAAAGTAACTAATACCAAAATTTTTTTTGCAACTAATATTGGAATTTATGCTTTATCAAGATTTTTATTTCCCCCGGGAAAATCTATAGCTGAAATTTTACCTAAGCTCTTCTTTAAGAAGTTTTAGAAAAACTCTTGAAGCTCCAAAGCTACACCTTATTTTAATTAATTTTATAAAAAATTAAAAAGTAATGCCATAGAATATTTTGTCAAGACTGTTTTCTAAATTTTTTTAAACTTATAAAATGCCATAAAAATATTCCTAAAAGAGAAAATAACTTAAAACATAGTTCAAGTTAATTGTTGAAATCGTTTATTTAAACATGAGGAACCTGGAAGCAACATGAGCAAATTTCGTATGGTAGGAAGGAACATTAGTAATAAAGCGTAATTTGTTGGCTACGATTTTTTAATTTCGTTTTCTAAAGATAACTTAGTTTTTACAAAACAGGAAAAACCCACGGCTTAGTTACCAGTAAATTGTAAAAATGTAAAAAAGTTTTAAAAATGTAAAAATAAGTTTTAAAAAGTACCTTCGGTTGGCGCGGTCAAAGCTATATTTACTCAAGTTAAACAGCCAAAGAGGCTCACAGCTTGCACTCGCTACGTATAATTATAAGCAAGAAAAATTCAAAAACTTTATTAAATGGTCTATAAAAAATAAAAGGGTTTGTTACCATAAAACGCTGCTCATTGATTTTTTTATTGTATTTAAGTTAAGCAGCTGTTAATAGTGATCGTTTTAACATTAAATTTCTTCTTCAGTACTCTTTTGTGCCAGTACTGTTTTGTGTCAGAGTCGCGTGGTGTAGCAAACGCAATTAACACAGGACTCTTATCTGCCGTACTGTGTTTTGACAGTACTGTTTTGTGGCGTACTCTTTGGTGCGTACTTTTTTGCAAAACCCAGTACTATTTTGCGGTACTGTTTCGTGCAATACTTTTATGCGTCGGCCCCATATTGCATACTTCATGTATGAACCGAGTTTCAGTGCAAGGTGTCTATATTTTCGTGCATTTTTTAAAATAATAGCTTTAAAAATGCTGAGAAGCTATAAGACGACTCGAAATATAATAAACATTAAGGTTGCTTTATGCTTTGATTGTGCTGTCAAAACATTTTTGTGGTTATATTTCGTGTTGTGTAGAAAAAAATGAATTCTTAATATTGCCTTCGGAAAAGTAACCGCAAAAATAATTGCAAATAATCCTGCTATTAAAATATTTTAGTAAAAACATTAAAATACCTTGCAAAAACATTTTAGTAAAATATTTTCCGAAAAGCAATTGCTTGCCTTTTCTAAAAATAAATAATTCGGTATTTTTTAAAAGCACGCTATTATTACAACATTATGATAAGGTTTAGCTTATTTTTGGGTTTTGCTTAGGCTTACGAAAATAAAGTTTACTGTGCAATGGTGGGGTTTTAAATACTCTCAAAGATCCGTTGTTACATTATTTTACTCACGAATATAAAATAAACTTAATTGTAATTGCAGAAAATATCATACATGAAAAAACTAACAATTGTATGTTTTTGGGTTTTAAAAGCACCTTTTGTTTGTCTTGTTTTAAATGATCAATATGTGTTCAAGTGAATTCCCTTAAGCTTAATTGGACTAAAAAAGGCAAGAAGTTATTTTTTACATTTCCACCAACTAAATCCATTTTTGCAGAAGTTATTTCTTTCCAAAGATTTTATCAAAAAAATAGATTAGTTTAATCAAGAGTCGATGAAAAGAGTTTAAATAAAAAAATGACAGCAAAAAAACGGTGCAATTCGCTTCGTATGTTTATACGAGTATTTATGTTTAAAAAAACAGTAATTAAATAACTTCTTGGCGTTGTCATTCTACTCATGATTGTTTATAGTAATTCTTAAGTTTTTTGCAAAGGCAGGGTTTCAAAGCTCCAGAGCTTTGGAGTAAGCTTCAAAAATTATTATTGTTTTCATTAAAAAGCCATTGTATAAATTGTGTGTAAAATGACCTTTGAAAATTTCGTTCAATTAGTTTTTTTTGAACTATTTACAAGGTTTTTGATTATTAAATTGCATTATATTTAAGCAAGCAAAAATGTTATTTATAATTAAAAACGAACCGACTTATGTAACGTTTGGCTCCCTATCATAAGAGTACGGCACGAAACAGTACCACAAAATAGTCCCAGGTTTCGCAAAAGAGTACGCACGAAACAGTACTGGGACAAAAGAGTACGGCACAAAAGAGTATGGACACAAAAAAGTACTGAGATATTGAGTGCAGGAACTAGCAGATATTAGTGATTCAAATAGAAATTTGCATATTTAAGAAATCAATATACACATATTAAAGTATAATTTTTGGGCCGTAGTAGTGTTGGTAAGTATTTTTGTTCCATTTATTTTTCTGTCGTGGTTAGGAAATTAGAAGTAAACGCACAAACGGTGTATAAAAATTATCATGTAGTAAAACATGGGCATTCCGGATTTATCTTGATTAAAAAAATAGCTTTTTTTATTTAAATTGTATGTTCTTAAATGCTAATAGAAAACGTTTTGACTTTTGCTAAAAAAATTAATCGATTGAAGTAATGATCCAAATTTTTAAACATAATAATTTTACCGAAATCAAAGCAGTTTGTTAGCTATGTTCCTGCGATATTAAGTTATCATGCTCCGAAGAAACGATTACTAAAACAATAAAAAACCAAAATCTGCACTTATTACTTCATCCTCCAATTTATCTAAATTTAATTTAACTATAAAAGGTTTATATTATTTTAGACACTTTACAATTATTTTTTTGTTGTTTTTATCATTGTTTAGAAACTTTGAGTCCGCAAAAAATAAAAAAAATTAAAATATTACTCTTAAATTATATGCTAAATTATTTTGAAAATAAACTGGGGCTCCGTATTTATAAAGGTGCTGCAAGGCTCCGAAAACCGGCGTTCCGGAGCTCCACAGGAAACATGTCTATTTGTTACAGACCCAAATAAATCATGTATTCTACCCTAATTAAAAATATAAAAAGTCAATCGCGAAGTTAAACATGCTTCTTTGTATAACACATGTTCGTTTTATAATGCATACAAAACAATTGAGCAAGTTACAATTTTAAATTCTGCTATAGGTTTTAAAGGTGCAGTATACTAAATCATGGTGCATTTTTTATTGCTCTTTAATTAATACTAATCGATGTATAGGTCACACTGAGACAAAAATTCTATTACACCAAAAATTAATTCCCAACGATTAACGAATTTTTAACAAGAATACTGCTTGGTTATTATTTTTTGGTACCCTAGCATTAATTGTATTAAGTTTTATAAATATCATCGCAATACAAATGTTTTTTTTTTTGAAAAATGGTGTGTAAAAATCAACATTGGAAATAGCCAAGCAGTATCTTGTTAATAACTGTTTAACCGTTGGGAATTAATTTTTGGTGTAATACAATTTTTTTTCGCATGTACAGTGTGACTTATACATCGATAAGTATTAATTAAACAGCAATAAATGTACATCATGAATTAGTATACTGCACCTTTAAAACTTATTTTAATTAAATATTTATTTTTTGTTTAATAAAGCTGTTTTTGCTTTTTGGGGTCTCTCAGGTTATTGGTGGGGTAGTGTAGAAGTTTACTCCTCCAAGTGCGAACATTTTAAATTTCTGATATTTTAATAATTTTTTTTGTATTTCTTTTTTTATTGGTATCACAAATTTAAAAATATTTTTGGCCTATAAAATTCAAATCTTATAGTCAAACTTAGGATTTTTGGAAAACGGAAAATTTTGTTTGTTTTTGTCTGAAAACAATTGTTACTGTAATTTAAAATTTTGGTAGGAATTAGTGATCTTCAACGTAGAGCGACAGTTTAACAAACTGTGTATCAAGATAGGTTTTTATAAACACTGGTTGTTATAAAAATGAATATCCCTGTAACATAGACTGAAACAAATAAAAAAAGCCATTAACTTGCGCAGAGGGGTACACTTATCGTTATCAAAAACCCGTTGAGTCTACACCTGGTACTGATGCTCCGACAGTAGGCGTGGAGTTGGAATTTGGATAGATGAGTTAGGGGTTATCACAAAGCAAATATATAAAGCACATAAAAATATTTTGTAAAATTAAGCAAATAAAATTATTTCGTAAAAAAACGCTCAAACCTTTTTATATCCTGTGTAACAAATGAGCTGTTTGTCTGTCTGATTGTGTATGCGTCCGTTTAAATTTAAAAAAATATAAATTAATGTATAGAACATTTTGTCAAGACTGTTTTGTAAATTAATTTTTTTATAAACTTATAAAAACTTTATAAAAATATTCGTAAACGAGAAAATAACTTAAAACATTTTTCAAATTAAATGTGTTTAAAATCGTTTAGTTAAGCATAAGAAACCTAGAAGGAACATGAGCCAACTGCGGATGGTAGGAAGGAACATTAGTAATGAAGCATAATTTGTTGTGTACGATTTTTTTAATTAATTTTTTTAAAATAACTTAGCTTATACAAAACAGAAAAAACCCACGGTTTAGCTACCAGTAAATTTTAAAAATGTAAAAAAATTTAAAAATAAAAAAGTTTTAAAACGTACCTGCGGTAGGCGCGGTCACAACTATATTTACTCAAATTAAACAAATCAAGGGGCTCACAGTGCCGCTAACACTCACTATGCAATTGTAAACAAAGAAAAGTCAAAGAACTTTATTAAATGGTCTATTAAAAATAAAAAAGTTTATTGTATAAAACGCTGCTCATTGATTTTTATCGTAATTAATTTAAGTAGCTGTTAGTAGTAATCGTTTTAACATTAAGTTATTTTTATTTCTTCAGTACTCTTTTGTGCTAGTACTGTTTTGAGTCAAACGCAAAACGTGAATATCTTACTCTTTTTTGCCAGCACTCTTTCATGCCAGTACTGTTTTGTGTCAGAGTCGCGTGGTGTAGCAAACGCAATTCACACATGACTCTTATGTGCCGTACTGTTTTGTGGCGTACTATTTCGTGCGTACTCTTTTGCGAAAACTGGGACTATTTTGTGGTACTGTTTCGTGCCGTACTTTTATGCGTCGGTCTCGTAATGTTTGATTGTCTACGCATTCAAACGATTAAAATTTAGTTCGGCTCATTCAGTTTAAAAAATTTACATATTTGTGGCAAACGTATTTTTTCTTAGCTCAGTACCTTCGTGTCCAGTACCCTCATGTCCAGTACCCTTGTGTCCAGTACCCTCGTGTCCTAGAATCGTTTTGAACACACATTTTGAAATTTTAAAATCAAGGATCGACGACTTGAAATGGATGCAGAAGCTGCTAAAAAGAAAACTACTCCAGAACAATTAAAACCGGATTTAAAATATAAAGCTTATGTGGAGCAATTCCAAATAGTCACTACCAAATTGGAAGAAATTCCTAATCATGTGAACCAATTTACGTATGTTTTATCAAGAATTTATAACAGGAAGATAAATTAAAAAACATTACAAAATCTGACTTAGTTTATTTGACTATTGTGTAAATAAATATTGAAAACAAACACAGGAAATTTTCCAAAGACTATAAATTTATATGCTTAAAAAACTTTTAATTAAACTATTATATACTACATATTATTATATTATTTTTCACAAGTTAAAAAAGTGAACATTTGATAAAGTTTCTCCCATTTTTTTTGTGTATTTAATACCATATAATTTGCATTCTAAAATCTGTTGCACATGAGCACAATAAACCAAGCATTATGTTGTTTTATATTTTTGTTTATTACAATTATATATGTTTTTGTGCAATCTGTTTTGTCAGCGCTCGTCAGATATACGGTATCGATTTGAAACTATTAATGCTCTCCGAAGCTTCGAGCTCCAGAGCTCCGGAGCGGAGTTCTGCTTTTAGGAGCTCCAGTGTTCCGGAGCTTTGCTCTATTTTTTGTAATAAATTTATAAATAACTAAAAAATGACGCCATAAATTATTTTGTTAAACATTTTTAAAATCATAAATCCTTTTTTTCTAAACTAAATTTTTTTTCAAAACTTATTTAGCTAGACAAAAACGGCTTAAAAAATGCAGATAAACCCACTTTAAATATATTTCTGGCTTGAAAAAGCTTAAAATTGCTTTTTTAAATGGCGGAGCTCCGGAACAAGGGAGCTTCCTCAGCTTTAAATGACTTTATCTGGAAAATCGCTACTTCAGACGCGTTTTTGAGTTATATTTGAAAGGTTTAATTTTTAAACATTTAAAAATGGTTCGGCAAAAAACTTGAACAAAAAAAAATTCACTAAAAATTATCAAAATCGAAGAAAATGTTTTTTAGCTGTGCACCGCAGCGACCCTCAAAATGTGTATAAATTGCTTTGTTTAAAAAGCAGGAACCACTTCAAATTTATTTTATCAAATACCTAAACATATAAATAGGCATTAATCAGGATTTATTTCAAAAAAATTTAAGTCAAGTAACTTCTATTTATAAATAAATTGTAAATTTATACTATCGGTTCGATTATTCAGGTTTTATTAATAAAAACTATCGTTGTATAAGATTACAAAAAATGAATAATCAACTTTAAAAAATAGTGTTCCCAGCTTTATCTGCGTTCATTTACGGCCGCTTATTCAATAGTTTTTTATTTGTTGTTTTTTTTAAATCGGGGCAATTTTTAATCAATTCATAAAAAAATGTGGATAATTTTAAACCGGAACTAAAGGTAAACCCAACGTGGCTGCAACAGTTGTTCGCTGGATTAAAAAATGCCCCCATTAAGCAACCAGTCAAATCACGAAAATCTGACGTCATTTTATGAAACAAAAGTACTCTGTATTAAATCTCATTGGCTGATAAAGTGACGTCAGATTTTCGTGATTTGAATGGTTACTTAATGGGGGCATTTTTTAATCCAACAAACAACTGTTGCAGCCACGTTGGGTTTACCTTTAGATATAGTTAACTAAATATTGGGAAAGAACACAAGAACACGAGAGCTTGGCATCACGAGAGTTTTTCGCGTGGAATTATTTTTTTGAATGCCTTATTCGTAAAACTTGAGTTAAAAAACAAGACATTTGTTACAGGCCTGGCTTAAATTTTACCTAAGGCTTTGGTTCCGTCATTCGAGTCCAGTTTGGTCACAATTTCAGTTAATATATTAAAATATTCTCGTATGACTTCCGTTTATATTTTTTTGTATTATTATACTATGACTTATAAACGTGCTAAGACTTTAAATGAGACGAATGGAAAACGGTATTATTATATTTAAAAAATTAACCGTAAAAACACCAAGATAATGATTAAGTAGAAAAGAGTTGTAAATGGTTGTATTAAATCTTAAGTTTATCTTTTATTTTATTTTTTTAGTTTCAGAGGGCAATTTTTTTAAATTGATTAGGGGGCAAAATTTTGGAACCACTAAATTGGAAGGATTGGATTGTCGAAATCTGGCCGGTTTGCAATTCTGAGTAAAAACAAGCCGAAAAACAGCAGCAAATAGTACGGTATTTTTTTTAAAAAAAAGCATTAGGTTTGTAGTAAGCCGCGGGCTTTTGATTTTAATATTTCTTATGCATTATGTATATATATATATATATATATATATATATATATATATATATATATATATATATATATATATATATATATATATATATATATATATATATATGTAGTTAGATGAATACCCTAAATAAATTTGCTGTTGTAACCCAAAAATAAACAGAAGTGATAGTATGTATTTTGTAAAAAAAACCTAGGTAGTCAAAGCTTTTTTCGGCTTAAATTTGTTAAGTTTTTTAAGTAGTAATAAGTTTAAACAAAAGTCACCGCATAAAATATGCGTACCAGTAAAAATGATACTTTGGGTTGGTGATTTTTAAAATCCACCACTTTATATTTCTTGGGAATAAAAATACCAATCGCTTTAACCGACTTTATTTTTTTAAAAAAAATATGTTCTTTTTTATTACTGCGAAAGTTGACCAAATTTTAAAAATACGTTTGGCTACCAAAGCAATCTGCAAAACTTTATCAAAATCTTAATCCATTTGTTACGGATTTACTTTATAAACCCTCTTTTAAACAGGAAAAATGCAAAATTTAATCATAAACAATAATTGTGACGTCTTTTTAAAATATCGTAGAATCTCAAAAAACACCATTGAATGCCCACCTTTAAACACTTCTGTGAATTAATTACGACCGCCCTTTTTCAACACAAGTCATTACGTGTCTATTTGTCTAGCTCCAGTATTTTTGCAGCGTGTTAATGTCCAGTACCATTGTGTTCATGTCTAGTATCATTGTGTCCAATACTCTCATGTTTTTGAATTTTCAATGGTTATAAAATCAGAGAAAAAGACAACACTGCTGTAAAACCTACACTTTTCCATTTCTCGATTCGCTTGTTTATTTTAAACACAAACTTCCATGAATTTGTAATTAGAATTTTTTACACGTAAAACTGTTATGAGCAATTAAGTTGCCTAGGTTTTTTCTTAATTTTATAAATATATATCATCTCGAAAAACAATCCAGCCTCATTCAAGTCGTTTAGCAGTATAGTTTTTTGCAATTTTATTGATATAATAAAAATATAAACAAAGAAGTGTATTTCTTTTACTTTGATAAGTGATAAACGTCTAATTTCCATGCTTGTATTTTAATTTTATTGATTTTATTCTATTTATATCTAGCTAATTTTGTAAATCAAAAAATTATTATTAATTTTGATTTATAAAAACCGTTTAATTGAGCCGTTTGTATTTAATTTTCATACTGATTCATGAATTGTTCATGTTTACGACTTTGTCCTATCAGTCATATTTAACTAGTAATGTTTTCCGGAGCTCCGCTTAACATTAGCTCCGCTTGGCTTAATGAATAAGAATGAATAAGAATGAATAAGAGTTGTAATATTGATTATTTTAACACAAAGTCTTTGTAAATCAATTTTAAAAGATATAAAAAACAAAAAGAATTCTAGCAAAAGACGAAACAAAGTTTCGAAAAAAAAGCCTTATATTAAATGGAATAGTATAAAGCTACATGAAAAACTAACGCCACAAAAACTAAACAAGTCTCTTTAAACCTGTAACTCAATAACAGATTTTATTTTTTCAGAAAAAAATAACCGAATAAAAATAATAACGTGTAAAAAGCTTTAGTTTGCGTTTATAAACTTATTCACATAATTTCTTCTCATGGGATTACTTTTGCATTAGTAACCAGCTGTAAATACCACACAGTTAAGTCACACGTCGTCAAAACGATACAAAAAAGTTAACAGTAATGCAAAACCATGAAAATTTCTGTCAAAAATAAGTTTCGATTTGCCGATTGAGGAATTTTTTTTTTTCGTTAACAAAATACCGTCATTTTCGCTTTTAAATCAAATATCAAGTTTTAGTCCGAAAAACATTAAAAATTCAGATTTATATAAGGCGACTTTTAATTTAACAAATACATTGACTGCTAATTTGTTTTATGTAATAAATAGAATCATTAAAGAAAAAGTCGCCTTATATTAAATCTGAATTTTTCAATGTTTTTCGGACTTAAAACTTGATATTTGATTTTAAAAAGCCGTTAATATGGCGGTACGTTTTGCTTTATACGAAAATAATGATAAATTACTCAATTTAATGCGCAATGCGATAACTTATTTTGACAGAAATTTTTCATGGTTACTGTGACGCTTGCGTTATACTTTTTTGTATCGTTTTGACGACGTGTGACTTAACTAATACTGTGGTATTTACAGCTGGTTAACTCATGTAAAAGTTAATCCACTATGAGAGAAATTTATGTGAATTAAGTTTTATTAATGGTTAAAAAACGCAAACTAAAGCTTTTACACGTATTGTTTTTATTAACTTTTGTTTCCCCCCCCCAAAAACTAAGAGGTAAAATAATTTAAAGCTTATTTTTAAACGTAACACTTTCTGATTGTTATGGCATTTTAGACGCGTATTGTGTATCGCGTCTGGCGTCCTAATGTAAAAAAGGAATTGGGGACATTTCGCTCCCGCCACTTCGCTCCCGGCCCACTTCGCTCCTGGAAAATTTGGTGAACGCATTTTTTGCGACGCTCTTAAAGATGGAAACCCTACATTTTCCTAAGGCAAATTTTGCGAACGCATTTTTTGCGACGCTCTTAAAGATGGAAACCCTACATTTTCCTAAGGCAAATTTTGCGAACGCATGTTGCGAACGCTTAGAGGAAACCCACATTTTCCAGGCAAATCAACCATTTCGCACCCCAAAAGAAACACATCCACAAACAACCACACCCAAAAAACCCCATCCACAATTTTCGCGACGCTCTTAAAGATGGAAACCCTACATTTTCCTAAGGCAAATTTCGTGAACGCATTTTTTGCGACGCTCTTAAAGATGGAAACCCTACATTTTCCTAAGGCAAATTTTGCGCAACAATTTAATATTGCGTCGTTACTTTACGACACAAAAGGTCATAATTATTACAAATCAACGTGACTCTGACTTATTTTGTTTATAGTATTTATGCAACATGAGATAAAAACAGTCACAGTTACTTTTATTTTACGGCGATTCTGACTTTTTGTGTCATGTTTGCGACGATAAAATTGCACTGGCGTATTTTCCCCTGACAGTTTTAGACGGGCTCTTTAGTCTAAAAAAATCCAAAAAACTTAAAATCTTTCATTTGCGGAGCGGAGCTCCGGAGTTTTGGAGCTTCATCCGTTTTAGATGACCGGATCTCCCGAGCGTATGCTATGGAAAGTAGAAACATCACTCTTTTTTCTTCGTTATCCGAAAAAAAAAACTTAGTTTCATATTTATAAAAATAAATATGTTTATTTTTTTAATTACAAAGTTAAAATTTGGTGTTTTTAAAAAAATATAGGCTTTTGGCGACATTTTTTATAAAATCTCAATAAAAATTTATGTTATAAAAATTATTAGGCGACGATGTTATAAAAATTATTAGTGATGGGCAGTTCCGGTTCTGGGTTCCGGATGTTCTGGGCAAAATTTGGAATTCCGGTTTCGGTTCCTGTTCCGGATTTTTTGAAAATCTCAATTCCGGTTCTGGTTCCAGTGCGGGTGTTCCGGGAGTTTCGCATTTTAATACTCAGTTCCGATTCCGGGTTCCGGATGTTGCGGACAAAATTTGCAATTCCGGTTCCGGTTCCTGTTCCGGATTTTTTGGAAAATCTCAATTCCGGTTCCGGTTCCGGTATTCCGGGGGATTCGCCAGTTCCGCCCATCACTAAGAATTATTCTTACTGTTGTGCAGAGCGTGAGAGATTAAAAATGTATAGTTTAAGTGTGAAACTGCACCAATTTTTTCCAAAATAAATTAAAGCGACAGATTTTCTATTACAATACTCTTTGCTGTCGGAAAAGCTTGAAACCGACGAACCGACGAAAATTGGATTGTGGACTTGGAGGCGAAAATAGAAAACTTATATAACCGACAATGGAATGTCATTAAGGTCTAAGCCTTTGTATTACAATGTAAGTTAAACATGAGCTAGTTTATTACTGATACGTCCCGAAATTTTCTTTTTTTTTTGGTTTTACCAGTTTTAGAATATTTTTTTAATGGTTTCAAGTTTCTTACCACACTAAAGATCAAATACCAATTTTTCGGCATATATAAGGTATCAAAAAGAAATTTCGGAAACTTGATGTCGAACGAACCAAGAGCTTAAACCTAAAACCGAATAAAAAAAACCTCGAGTCGTATAGTGAAAAATTTAAAGGCAACAGTTAAGTAGACGAAGCCTAAGTGCAAGCTGTGTTTTTATTTGGGACTCCGAATTTTATTTTTTGATTTTTAAATTTCTATTCAATATTTTTAGATTTAAATTTTAGATTTTTAAATTAAAATTTTTTTATTTTTAACTTTTAATCTTAGATTTTAAAATTTCAATTTTTGATTGTTAAATTTCAATTTTTGATTTTAAATTTAAATTTTTGATTTTAAAATTTTAATTTTTGATTTTTAAATTTCAATTTTTGATACAGGGTTTTCAGAACCACCGGTAGGGGCTTGGAACCGTCAGAAACTAAAAATTGTATTTTGAGGTTAGTATTAGGCTTACGGTTTAATTTTATATTTTTAGCTCTAATTTTCCTATATACAACTCCAGGTTCCGCATTTTCCGCTCTAACTCTTAACTCCAAGTTCTTCGTCTACTTATTGCGACTCGAAACGCTCACAATTTTGCAACAAGGCTCTTTGTTCTTCGCTTAAGAATACGAAAAATCCGCATCGAAATCAAACTAAACCATATTATAAAGCTTAACCGTAATTTTTGGGGTTGAAAACAAAAGGTTTACGCGGGAAGTTAGGTTGTTTCAAATTTTTTTTTATCTCAAAGCTGACCCATTTTTTCGTCCTGCGGAAGACAGGAATAAAGGCGTATTGTGGCCGGTTTTTCGCGGTTGTAAAATGAACTCGTTTCTTGCGCGCGCGCTTGGCACTGCCATGAACCATTTGCCGATTCAATCCATGATTCACCCACCCGCCTTTTTTGCAATGCGCCAATTATTAGAACGGGCTTTCACAAGGATTTGCATCTTCAACTTTTCACAGCTTAAACGAACTTGATATCTTTCGATTACGCCAATTACCGCTGATACTTTTCGATACTGCGATTGTGTTGTGTTTTTTTAATTGCGTTATTTTCTTTTGAGTTTCCAGCGCGGATACTGCCTGCAAACTGGCGCGGCGCCGTGATTTTTGTTAGTTTTATTTACATCTGCGCCTCTGGTGAAATCAAGACTGGTATCGTCTTAAATTTTTTTCTATTATTTTTAGTGTTTAAATTTTTTTTTAAATTTTATTATAATATTAGTAGAAATTGTTAGTTTTAAGTAAAGTTTAATCACAAATATAATGTTTTGTTTATCGCAAGTATTTGTCTCAGGACAATATTGTTATATTACATAATAGAAATATCTCGAAGAAAATATCGGAAAAACAACATGAAAACGCGAAGCGAGGCAAATTGGCGCGAAACGTTGACACAAAGCCCTAATTTAAAAAAAAAAAACGCTAAAATACTTAGAGGCGTTTTTTGACAATTTTTTCAGTACTCAACTGAGAGTAGGGAACCTGGAGGCCGCACACAATTTTGGAAATTTAATAATAATGAGAATTTGAAGCTTTAAATTGTCAATGCCTTCAAATCAAATGATAATTTAAGGTTGTTTTTTTTGGTTCCGAATTTTCGCTTACTTTTTTTAGTTGCAAGTTTTATAAATTTTTTGTTGTAATTGCTATTTTTGTTTTAGAGCAAAAATTCTTTAAAATAGTGTTTAATTGATAAAAAAATCGAGATAAATGTCTGTCACCATTTTAAGTAAAGTTTTTATATAAACCGAAAACGAAGTCTAATCAAAAAGCCCTATCCAAAAATTCTAAGTTGAAAATTTAAATTTTTAACTTAATTTCAACAATAAGTCTTATTCATAAGTCAAATTATAAATTGTGAACAATAAAACACACAGAAAGCTCTAAAAAATTTTTATATCGATTGCTTACATTTTACGTTCACCAAATAGCTAAACCTTAATTCCGGATGTTATTCTTTCTGTCAAAAAAATCTTTCCCCTTTTTTTCTGCGAATACCGTGAAAAATTTGAAATCATAAAAATATTTGTTTTTATTTTTGATATATTATATAATCCATTTTGATAATATTTATACTGCATTATCGGTTTTAGTTAAAAGCCGGATTTTCCTGTTCTTGAAACCATTAGGAATAATTTGTTAAGCTTTATAATGTAAACCAGTATTCTCTTTAATACTTGAAAAATTGTAATGCAATGCAGCACAGCAATGCGTGTAATGCAGCACTCGAAAGCCAAACAGGTACGGGTCCAAATATGAAACGAGTCACGATGAAAACAAAAATCGTATATAGATGTAGTCTTTTGTTATATTATTAACATATAATAATATATTATTATTATATTATTAATCAACCAAAGTCACATAAGAGATATTCAGTTGTGGAAAGTACGGTTTTAACTTTTTTTTATTGGATTTTTAAAAAAAAACTTTTTTTTTGAAAACCAAGCAAAAACTACTGAACGT
Organism: Microlaimidae sp. YZB2_3; assembly: GCA_030248175.1. NCBI lineage: Eukaryota > Metazoa > Nematoda > Chromadorea > Desmodorida > Microlaimidae > Microlaimidae sp. YZB2_3. The sequence continues at coordinate 35,265 of JASAMX010000378.1, forward strand.
ACTTTTACTAAACGGAACATTAGTTGGAACGGCTAATCAGCATCGCTCCAACTATTGCCATGCAAATTAAACCACATCGTATGAAAATTATTCTTTATGTGACTTTGGTCGATATATAGGTGCATTGAAAAAAATCGTAGGGTGTAAGGCTGAATGAAACCAAAGCAAATTGAAGCTGAGAAATTTTAGGGCTGGTTCATACTTATGACAAAACGTCCTTTGGACTTTGTTCAAAGGACAAATACAGCGTAAAAACGTCCTTTGGACTTTGTCCAAAGGACTAAGTCCAAAGGACAACGTATTTATACTTTTTATCCTTTGGACTTTTCCTTTTGGATTTTGAGTAGAGTAGAGTTTCAAATTTTAAGTAGCGTTCATACTTCGTCCAAAGGAAAAAGTCCAAAAGGACGTTTTGGCTTTTCTAAAATTGTCCTTTGGACTTTGTCCAAAGGACGTTTTGTCATAAGTATGAACCAGCCCTTATTGACACCTCGCGATAATTTAAATCTTCCGTAGCCGCACTCATAAAGCGCGATTAACCAAGGATTAGCCAAGGATTGCGGATTGGTTTTACATTTAATCACATAATAAAATTTTCTGATAAAAGACTCAATCCCTCTAAATAATCATTAATAATTTACAATGAACTTAAAACATATCAAACATACAGAGGAATTAAATTTTTATCAATTTAATTTAATAATGTGAACCAATGCAAAATCGAAATAAATTTCGTTTTTTTAATTTAATTTTTTTTATTTCGAAATTAAAAATTAATAATATCACGTATTTAACTTTTTTTTAAATATTCTTTAAATTTGACGATTATTTATATAAAAATACATTAGTTAAAATACTTTTTAAGTCATAAAACATGACAAAAAGTCTAAAAACCGGGTTTAAAGTCAGTTTTTATTAGCTTTTCAATCCGATTCTCTCATTGTCCATGAAAAAAAAAGTCCATACTTAATCTGTGGTTAATCCTAGGTTAATTGGGCTTTATATGTGCTGCTGCTGAGTTTATCTTTTTTTAAAATAAACTAATTTTTTATTAATTTTTGCTTCGTTCCAGAAATTTTGGCGCGTATTACTTTAAAATGTGCAAACAAATATTAATTTTTAATACCCTTTTAGGTTTTACTTTAAGAAAAGGTTCATTTGCAATTTGCTTTTGAAATAATGTTGATTTTATTTATTTTGTCTTTTTTTTCATTTACAGCAAATATAAAAATAATGCTATAAACAGGAATGAATTGCGATTGTTTTTAAAAAAAAGCAGAATTAAAAATATTTTTTGCAAATAATTTTAAGTGGACTACATACTTGGCGGTTCTTTCTTATCCGAAATTATTCAAGTTTGCGGTTTCAAAGTATTATTAGAATTTTAAAGAAGTTTGAAACGTGCCAAGTTATTTTAAAATAAAGGTGTTGTAAGAAAAAATTGTTTTTTTGATTTAACGCTACCTAATGGCATTTCAGCTTAGTTTGTATTTTCTATGATTTTAATCTAGTTTCGCTTATTTGATTTTTCTTCAAGATATTATTAATGATTTAATTCTTTCGGCTAAATTTTTATCAAAATGCATAATTAACTCATATTAAATTACACTTTTTTAAGTGTTTAATAAAAAATTATATTAATCAAAAAATCGGAAATAGATAATAAATCTTTTTGCGTTGTAATTTTGGTTGCCAATTTTCATTATTGTTTTTTTGTCATAATCAACTTGTTTTTGTATTCAAATGCTCATGCTGAAATATATGTTGATAACAGTATAATGTAATTTAATATAAAACCTGTGGATACGCCATTTTATTTTGTGGTTTATTTTGTTTTACCACAGGATTCCAAATGTTCTTTTTGGATATGTTATTTTTGTAAAAATTCCATCTTTTTATATGTATTTTAAAATTTACAATTCAAAACACGTGAGCTATTGGAGGCTGTAAGAAGATAGGATGCAGTCTATCTGATAAGAACATCCTTATTTATATATAGACTATCGCAAAATCAAATAAAATTGATCAGTGACCTTTACAATAGCTATTGTTTATTTTACAGTAAAACAGCAATTTTACACTGAGCATTATTTGCACATATGAGCTGGCCTGTGTTCTTTGTTTGCATTGGTTGTTCTGCACGACAGTATCTTATAGTCCAGTCATTCAATTGTTTTTGTTGATTTTACTGCAAAGTAATATCTTTGTTAGTTTGTTCACAAAAATATTGTTTATTTAAGACTTTGTATATGTTGCGTCTTTAAGCAAAATATACTTCCGCTAGGGGCATAAGTATTACCCATTCTTTGCGTGCGATAATAAAACAAAAAAACTAAAAATACATATTCGTTATAAACCATAGTAATTGCACTTTAAGGACATTTTAAACACCAATATGTGTTACACATAAACTGAGAAAATTGAGAAAAAAAGGAGTATATATTATAAAAATGTCTTAGAACAGCATATTGTATTGTTATAAAAAGGAAAAGATACTCAGAAATAAATAGGCTGCTTCACATGTACCTATCAAATTGAATAATGGAATTAAAACAAAAGTTTTTTTTTATGCTCTTTGTAAAACTTTTTGTATGTTGACTAATCTACCTTGGTAACATATTCCATCTAGCTAGCCTTAGAGAAAACAAATTAAGACTACAAAGATTTATTAGCACGCGCTATTTTTGATTTCAATTTGCGATCGTTGCAACCCATATAATCTCTCCGTTTAGAAACATTCTGAAAACGGAAGGTCGGTAAGAATATTTATAAAAAAAACATAATCTTCGGTCTTTAAGGGATTCTAACTTTTATTTTAACATATTCAACGTAGTTATTTTTATAGTTTAGGGCACATCTTGGATACAAACGTTTCGTAGAACATCTCAGTACTTGCTCGATACATTTAATATCTTTAAAAAAATAGACAACTATTATGGAGTGCTGTACTCCAGGATTGATTAAATATATGCCTTAAATTTATAATATACCTTTTGCAATAATTTTATTGCATTCATTTTCTTTAGCATTTATAACACGCGATTGCCTAACTTTTAAACTCTTTACAGTAACTTAAACCCGAGTTTCAGTTTTTACCAAATAGAGTAAAATTTATTATTTTTTTCGCTTGTAAACATTTTGACGCGTATTATTTTGCAATGTACGTGCACACTTTTGCAAAATTATTATTATAGTTATCGGGCGGTTTTTTCCATGTTTTTTAGTCTAGTTTAGTTTAGTCTAAGTTAAAGTTTAGTTTAGTCTAAATTATTATAGTCTACAGTAGTGTCACGTTTCGCTGAAGTTTAAAAATTTATAAAAACAATACTATGTATAGTATACAATCGTTAGTTTTTTTGAATTATCTGTGTCATGTAAATATAAATATACTCTGTAAAATTATAAAAACACTGGGCCTGGTTTGTGATATTTACATTTTTGCATATTATACTGTACAACTTCTAAAGCACTTTATAATCTTTTTTTCGCAGTTATTTAAAAAAAACCTGCAAAATTTTTTGGCTTTAAACACAATAAAATAAAATTCCAAAATGTCTCACACTTAAGTCAAATTGCCTCATCATAAATTTAAAAAAACATCCCTGAGTTTTTATAATTTAAATGCTAAATTTTAAATTTAAATGCATTTAAATGCTATAAAAAATTACAAAACGGAAAATAAAAATTGCCCCATATCTTTTAATCGAAGACAGGTGAAAGCGGGTTACTAATTAAAAAAATAATATAATACTGAATGCAAGACAAAAAATAAACTTCCTGCGGGTGTTTAATCTGACAGGTGTTTTTAAATATTTCTTCAGGGGGAATTGAACTTATATCGAATGTCGTGGAAGGTAAAAAAACTGTCAGACAACAGATAATAACAACAGATATCTGGTTGGGGTAAATCAGTATATTAGCCTTGTTTTTTACTGACTCTTATAGTTTTTCCTTGTGTCAAAAAACTTTTTTTTGAAATTGCAAGCTTATTATTGATAGAAAGTAAAACACCTGAGTTAAGCACCTTTTTAAAAAAATGCATTTGCTTTAACTGTGATATCGTCACTGGCGGTCCAGCAAACAAAAAGGGTTAAAATATGAGCTTAAATTTCACCGTTAAATTTAAAAAAAAATTAAGCATTTTATCGATAAACAATGTTTAATTTAATATAGTTTAAGCATAAACATCTATTTCTTTGGTTAGTGGACCAATTTTACTACGATTTCTATTGTTCTTTGAACATTATAATTATTATTTCTCCTATTCGCATTCACGACTTTTTTGAACTACCATTTTGCTATAACAGTAGCAATTGAAAAAAACACACTTTTTATAGTTTTTTTTTAAAATAAGAATAGGGTCGGTGGAGCCGAGGGAACCTGAAATTGGAGTTTGGAGCCACAACTTGGGAACTTGGAGCCGTAAGTCGGGAATTTGAAGACGAAATTAAAAATTTTTTTCACTTTTTATAGTTTTTTTTTATTTTTTTAAAAATTTAAAAATTTTTTTTTATATTTTTTTTAAATTTTAAAATTTTTTATTATAGTTTTTTTTTTTATTTTATAATTATATTATTATTATTTTATATTTATATTTTTATTTTTATTTATATTATATTTATATTATTTATTATTTTATATTTTTTTTATAGTTTTTTTAAATTATAAAAATTTTTTTTATAGTTTTTTTTATTTTTATAATTATATTATTATTATTTATTTTATTATTTTATTATTTTATTATTTATTTTATTTTTATTCTTTTATATTTATTTTATTATTATTTATTTTTTTTAATTATATTTAATTATATTTTTTTTTTATAGTTTTTTTAAATTATAAAAATTTTTTTTATAATTTTTTTTTTATTTTTTTAAATTTTTAAAAAATAAATTTTTTTAAATTTTTTTTTTATTTTTTTAAAAATTTAAAAATTTTTTTCACTTTTTATAGTTTTTTTTATCATTTTTTTTTTATCTATTTTATTTTTTTAAAATTTTTTTCACTTTTTATAGTTTTTTTTATAATAAGAATAGGGTCGGTGGAGCCGAGGGAACCTGAAATTGGAGTTTGGAGCCACAACTAAGGAACTTGGAGCCGTAAGTCGGGAATTTGAAGACGAAATTAAAAATCATTAAAACGTTTACCTAAGCCTAAGCGAAGCCTATAGGCAAATAAAATCTAGCTGACCGCGATATTCGCAGTATTGAATCGACTATTTAACAACAAAAACATTCAAAATTTTTCACTAAAGTGGATTAATAACAATGATTAAAAACTGTATTTTAATAATTATTTATCAAATTACTTAATTTTTAACCTAAATGCAAACTTTTCAAGGTCTAAAGTTGGTTTATTTTTGTATATTTTGTGAAAAGGTGGAATTAAAAAAAAATTCTGCGCTCTTATTTGTTTTTAAAAATAAAACGTCATTACCGCACAATTTTAATTGGTCCCCTCATGTCTGCATTCTAATTTTCAGCGTCAGCCAGATATAATTTAACCATAAGTCTAAGCCCAAACCAATTTTTCCTAAAAGCTCCAAATTCTCAAAAGTTTCCGACAGCTCCCAGTTCAGTGCTTGTGGCTTTAACGACCCATAGTCTTTGTTGTTTTTTTTTGAGTTTCAAAGTATAGTTTTTAATAGTTAATTGATACCTAGTTTTATGTATTTGTAAAACGACTAGTTTTTAGCGCAGTAAAATCAAAAATATATAACATTTTTGGCAAAATTGAGCAGAATTACTAAAAAAGCGTTCTTGCGGTAATTTTTTAAAATTTTTTTAATAATGATAATGATATTCAGGGGTCGCATTCTGAAGAAACCCTTATTTACCCCGATGAATCCATTTCAATGAAATTAAAAAAATTAAATATATATTGTAAATAAATAAACCTGCCGCATATGGGACAAAAAATGATTGCAATGAATTTTTTTTTTAATTTTTTTTCTCGAGCCGCAAAACCACCTCGCGCAAAATAAAAAATTTAATCAATGCGCGTATTTTATTTTTTATTAAATTAATCCTACAGTAGAAAATATTTAACCACTTCTCGAGTTGGATAAATTCTTATTCTTAAAACAATAGAAAAAAATTAACCCGACTTTTACCTAGGTAAAATTGATTTTTCACTCGCATCCTCAACCATGTAAAAAAGTTACCCTGGGGTAACTTTTAACCGCGCGTCAGAATGCGACCCCTGGTATTTTTGTTATTTTTTATGCAAATTGTTCAATTTAACAATTAATAAAACAAAAAATTTTAGTGAAAAAAAACAGAGCGGTTAAACTGAAACTCTCCTGCAAAAATCGACTTTGCTTTTTATTGTAAAACAAAGTCAGTTGTTTACAAACGGACAAACAGGGTATTTAGAAAGAAAAAAATAATCAGTAATCCAGTTGTTTAATCAGACATAGTGGATTTAAGATCTCGCCTTAAAAGTTTCCACTTAGACAAATTATCCATTGAAACTTTCGATAGCATATTAAAAAAACACGACTCTGCATCATAACATTAACACTGTCTTTGAGTTAATGTTTTGATTTAAAAGAGTAAAAAGATAATTGGTTAATCCATGTTGATGGTAAAAATGAATAGACTTTTAGAATTGATAAGAATTTGTAATGTAATTTTTACACTATACCACGTGATCATGCTAAAAATATTATACAATGTATTTACCCAAGTGGCATTATTTGTTAAAAATGCCATCTGCGGGCGCGTTAGTTTACTTGTGCTCAGATAAGAAGATAGGAGTTAAGTTTGTTTTTATACATCGCTTGTTTGGTAAAATCACTCTCTTTATTACAGTTAGGCATTCGGTTCGGTATTTGCCATTTTTTTTCTAAACTTTTAGATTTTATAGCCAAAACATAGGCAGAATAGTCCGAAAGAAGCTAGAAGTGCTGGAGGTGGAATATTTCAGGTAGAAAATAAGCGGTAGTTAATTAACCCTTAGGGATTCTTTCATCCAAAAAGCGCTATGAATCCGCAGAAGAGAATCCGCACCAGTGCTGCTCAGTATTGAACTCCGCGTCGGGTTCGCCATCGTCGCCAAGTATAACACTGAGCAGCGGTGGCGGGGAATACCTTCTGCGGATTTGCAGCGGTAAGAATCCCAAATGATTAAACACATGGCACGAGACAAATAAATTGCGGCAGGTAGAAGAAATATCTTTAAAATATATCCATTCCTTTTTGCAGGCTGCCTTTCTTATGTACTTTTTTTTGTCTTTTCTGATTTTTGTGCAGTGACAAGGACTTAGGCAGCGTCTTAGGTCTAGTCTATACCGCGGTGAAAAGTGATAAGTGACAAGTGACAACGCGTTTAGACCTCAGCAACCTTGTAACTGTGGGTGACGTGCAAAATTCACCTAAAAGTTGTGTCAATCCCCATTAAAAATCCCCTATAAAACCAAAAATATATAATATACCGGAAAATGCGCAACTCATCTCTAAAAAATAAGTAAAAGCAAAAATATATAATATACCGAAAAATGTGCAACTCCTATATAAAAAAGTACGGAAACGTATGCCATTATAATGAGCCTCTCCATTTAAATGACACTCTCTACTATAATGTCATAGTAGCCATTTTAATTCGGCGAATTAAAATGGAGAGGAAGCCATTATAATAGCCATTTATTCATTTAATTTCACTTCATATATACAAGTGTAATACTGTCCGGGCCGCACGAGTTTTACCGTGTCGGACAGTATTAAACCAACACGGGAAAACTCGTGCAGCCCGGACAATATTACAATTGTAAGTATATATGAAGTGAAATTAAATCAATAAATGGCTATTATAATAGCTTCTCCATTTTAACTCGCCGAATTAAAATGGCAACTATGCCATTATAGTGGAGAGTGTCATTTAAATGGAGAGGCTCATTATAATGGCCTACTTTTCCGTACTTTTTTATATGGGGGTTACACATTTTTCGGTATATTATATATTTTTGGTAAAAGTAGGCTATTATAATGAGCCTCCCCGTTTAAATGGGCATAATAGCCATTTTAATTCGGCGAATTAAAATGGAGAGGAAGCTATTATAATAGCCATTTATTAATTTAATTTCACTTCATATATACTTACAATTGTAATACCGTCCGGGGGCGCATGAATTTTCTCGTGTCGGTGTAATACCGCTCAATAGGAAAAAACGGTAGTATGAAAAATGTACGAAAAATGCGGCCGGGATAGTATTACACTTGTGAGTATATATGAAGTGAAGGAAATTAAATCAATAAATGCCTATTATAATGGCGTACTCTCCATTTTAATTCGCGCGAAATAAAATGGCTACTATGCCATTATTATGGAGGGTGCCATTTAAATGGACAGGCTCATTATAATGGCCTACTTTTACTTACTTTTTTATATAGGAGTTGCACATTTTTCGGTGTTGTATATTTTTGATACAGCAGTGTTAATTTCCCATGACATTGAGAAATGCGTTTGCAAGCTAAAATTTGAATTTAAACTTAAATTCAATGATAAAAGCTTAAAAAAATATCTTAATTTTTTCCTAAGCAAAGCCCTAAAATCAAGCTAAATTTTATCATGACAAATTTCATTTTTTGAAGCGTTAAAAATTTAAGGAAAATATTGCAAACGCATTATATTTATGAAGAATTCACACCACTTCGTGTGGATCTTGTAATATTTATGGATATTTTCGGCCTATGGGGAATTTGTTCAAGGGGTTTTTGTACGGACTCGTGTAAACCCGCGCGGATTAGGTTGTCTCTTTTTACGGCAAACACTAAATTCCACCGACTCCGACTCCGACTCCGTCCAAAAGCTACCGTAATCTACCGTAATTTTTAGTATTATGCAAATTTTATCCTAAGCCTAAGCTTAAACCTAAGCTGCACATCAATATATTATTTACGTAAATTTGAGGCGGTGTCGGTGTCGGTGTCGGTGGAATTTACAGTTTGCCTTAGGTTGTCCCTTTTCACACCGGTGTAAACCAGGCCTCACTGCTGTAACAACGGTTTCTCTAAGCATAAATTTGCATATTATACTCTATCAAGAGTATAATATGCAAATTAGGATTACAAAAATATAAAATTACGAAATGTAAGATTACAAAATATAAGATTACAAAATGTAAGATTACAAAATGTAAGATTACAAAATGTAAGATTACAAAATGTAAGATTACAAATATAACTCTGACAAAGACTTTCTTCGACGTTGGATCATACGGAGAGGGTTGAAGTGTGACATTGCTGAGAATAGGGCACCGGAAATAAAACGTCCACCGAAACTAGTTGTTACACTTATGAATAAAAATGGTTGTATTTATACCGTGTTCTTCCGAGAACAAAATGCGCATTTATCGAGTGAAAACGGGGTTTCAAGGGGTCGGCGCTGGTGACGGGAGAAATTTTATAATAAAAAAACAACATACGGAAAGAGATTAAATATGGCGGCCGCAATTCCCACAATGCGTCCGTCGTGTTTTCAGGAAAGGGAGTCTGGGATGTTTGTATGATTCTCCAACCTGAGTTGTGTAATCCATGCGTGTGTTATTTCGGTCCATGCGGCCTGCGAGAACTATATTTTCGCGTGTTTATGTTTTTTTCAAATTGTGTGATCTGCGTGCTCATGTCGTGTTTGAGTATTATGATCTGCGTGTTTATGTTTTTTTTTGAGTTGTATGATCTGCGTGCTCAGGTCGTGTTTGAGTATTATGATCTGCGTGTTCATGTTGTGTTCGAGTTTTATAATTTGCGTGCTCATGTCGTGTTTGAGTATTATGATCTGCGTGTTCATGTTGTGTTCGAGTTTTATAATTTGCGTGCTCATGTCGTGTTTGAGTATTATGATTTGCGTGTTCATGTTGTGTTCGAGTTTTATAATTTGCGTGCTCATGTCGTGTTTGAGTATTATGATCTGCGTGTTCATGTTGTCTTCGAGTACTGGGATTACGACTTTTCTTGTTGTGTTCTAATACATGATTCCCCGTGTTCTTGTCGTGCTCGAGTACAATATTCTGCGTGTTCATGTTGTCTTTGCGTATTATGATTTGCGCGTGTGTCCATGTTGTGTGTGTGTTCGAGTTCTATGATGTGGGTGTTCGTGACGTGTTCTAATACTATGATTCCCCGTGTTCTTGTCGTGCTCGAGTACAATATTCTGCGTGTTCATGTTGTTTTTGCGTATTATGATCTGCGCATGTGTCCATGTTGTGTGTGTGTTCAAGTTCTATGATGTGAGTGTTCGTGTCGTGTTCTAATACTATGATTCCCCGTGTTCTTGTCGTGGTCGAGTACAATATTCTGCGTGTTCATGTCGTCTTTGCGTATTATGATCTTCGCGTGTGTCCATGTTGTGTGTGTGTGTTCGAGTTCTATGATGTGCGTGTTCGTGTCGTGTTTGAGTACTACATATGATCTGCGTGTTCGTTCCTGTTGCATCCGAATACCATGTTTCCGCGTGTGCTTGTCGTGCTCGAGTATTATATTATGCGTATTAATGTTGTATTTGAATATTATGATCTGCGTGTTCGTGTCCTGTTATTAATAAATTCTGTTGTGGTTAATGTTAATGTTCTGAAAATGTGGTTATTAATAAATTCTGTTGTTTTAGAAAAATTACAATATTACCATAATTTCTTTGTAAAAAAACAACTGATTTGTCTTTTAAAATTGCTTCTCCTGAATAAAAAACTTATAATTGTGATTAAAAAAATTATAAAGACATGATAAGTTTATGTTTATGTTTTAGATTAGATTTAGACTTTGGAGCTCAACATTATTAAAAAGACAGCTCCAAGTTTCGAATATTGTGAAAATACTGGTGTATATAAATTTGTTTTTTTTTGCAGTTAAGGAATTTTTATAGCTTTATAATTTGTATCATGCTTTTTTTGAAATCTAATTTAACTAAACAAATTTAAAAAAAATAAAAACGTTCACGGCCGCCGATAGCAAGACATTTGGCGAGCTCATTCTAATGGTGCGAGGTGTAATCCGTAACAGGTTGTAACCCGCCCTCCGGGGGAGTTTGCCGCAGCGGCGGCGGCGGCAGTGACCGCCAAACTCCCCGGGAATGGTCCGCAATGCGCGTTGTAAAAACTTGGACCTAATTTAAAGATGATTATTTCGAAGGCCCGTGACGCGAATTCCGAAGAATGTACGCGCAAACCAGTCGACCAGTCTCCGTAATTTCCATATCAATAAGAAGTTGTGCCTGTGTGTCTCTATGTTTGAATGAATAATATTTATATTTTCAATGCCGCGGTCCCTCATACAACCTTTAACTCCCAACTGCTGCCAAAAATTAAACTGCTTTAATACTTTGCGAAAATTGAATATATATATGATTTGGAAAATTTTAAGCTAATAGTATTTGGAGAATAATAATTTTAGAGACAATTATAAGCGCACTTGAAATTGAAACCTCGATGCTAAGCAGGATGAAACTTGAAATAAACCAAAGTTCTAAATTCAAATTATAAGCGCAATAAAACAATAAATTTCGACCATTATAAAATTGTTGGATTCCAAACTCTCTCTGCTCCAAAAACCCCGCATTAAGCTTATACTTAAGTGCTTTGCATTTGGTATGCTACGTAATCTACGTAATGCTAAGAAAAACTATGTTTTAAAAAAATAATTTATATATAGGGTAACTGACTTAAATTCGGCCAGCCTTGATTTCGGCCACCGGCTGTTATTTTTGTTATGCGCAAGGTTATGAAATGAATTGCACATGGCTAGATAGATGACATGATGATCTATCTAGATATACGCAGTTTATTCGATAAATTTACGCATGGCAGAAATAACAGCCGGTGGCCGAAATTAAGACTGGCCGAATTTAAGTCAGTTACCCTATAACGATCCCGCTTACTAGCAAACTCTTTGTTTCCTTTTTGAAGGATAATTTGCATTAGATTAACATAATTGACATTCTTATATAGGGCTTAGTGCAGTTAATGTGGTTCTTACTTTCAGTTTAAATTTGCAGCTGCATAAATAAATAAGGTTTTTGATCTATCATAATTTAGTTCATTTTTTATGCATAAATTAAATATTTTTTTAAGTAAGCAATACTGTAGTTTTTTCAGAAAAAAATATTAAAATTTAAAATCTCATAAGGAATAAAAACATTGTTTTTCAACGTTCTAAAACGGTGTAAAATATAAACTTTGTTGTTTTTTGCTTTATTATTTTTATTTGAATTTTTATATTATTGTAAATCTATTAGTACTTGAGAAATTAACTAAAAAATTTTAAATAATATTCTTAAAATCATTGAAAATCACATGTACTAAAGATAAATGCGAAATACTTTATCTCATCGCTGCTGTATTTAAAATTCCTTTAAAATTCCCTGGATTTATCGGGCAGCATTTGTTATGATAAGTAGGGTCATTAATATTAATATGAGAATTCCACGTGTATATATTATATAAGCCGCCTATTTGTTATATATTATTCATACGGATAGTTCAACTTAGTAACTATGATAAAAATAAATTGCTTTATTTATATTATAAACTCATCGGCTAAAAAGGTATTTTAAAAATAAAAAAAAGGAAACGCACTCGTTATTTATTCCTCGAAAAGTTTTATACTGAAGGCTTTTGGCTACAGCATCTATCCAGATTTCTTAGGAATTTTTTGATTTAAATAAATGATGGGTATGTTTATCCTTATAGAAAAGTGATAATTGGCAGATTTCTACAGTTGTCAAATGTTCATTATTTAGTATTTTAAAAGTTCTGTTTATTTTTTATCAGAAATTCGGGAAAAAATTTTATTATCAGAAATTCGATAATTTATAAAAAATATGATAATTATTACGATGCTACTGTTTTCTTCCGTTTAGTTTCTAGGCAAAATTAAAATATTATCGGAAACTCAGCACGACGATTTTTATCAAAACGCTTGCGTTCTTCAATTTATTAGATTTTAATATTTTATTTATCTAATATACGTTTTGATTGATCTTTACGTGTAATCGTTGCATATTTAAGGTTATTTTTAGATCTCGCGTTTGTGTTCAGTTTTTCGTTGATATTTTTGTTACAGGCAAATTAAATATTTCAGTCAGTAAGGTTGAGATAAATTATTCAGAACGCAGTTATTTTATCTATATTTGCTTTTTACCTTCTCTTTCTTTCATCACTAATTTAACTGTTTTCTACCTGCCTTTCGCGTACCGAAAGCAGGTTTTTTACCGTTTTTTTATAATAATAGGTCGGGTATATATAAAAAATTATTAAAAGCTAATGTAATGTTTCATAGTGTTTTAAATTGTGCAGTAGGCAAAAAAAAAACTAAGCATATAATATAAGAGTATAATTTTTTAGTTTATTTTTTGAAATATGCTTTATTCCAGCAGTATATCAAAAGAGTAAAATAATACTTTGTCCCTGGCATCTGCTATAAAAATTGCAATAGAATTTGTATATAAAAATAAAAAGGTCAATCAAACACCTAAAATTTGTTAACTCTGCTTTTACGCTGTAAAGGTTTTCACGGAAGGGACACAGTGTGTCACACCTTCCCACCAAGAGAATAGCTGCTCTCAGCCTCTTCGATTCAATCCGCAACTATACCAACCTCATTAAGCCCGTATATTTACTGTAGAACAGAGGGTACACTGGTATACATACCCGGAGGTGTGTATCGGCCACCAAATATGTGACGACCCAAAGTAAAAGCGAAAATAACCAGGCGCTGAAAAATTTAAAGAGCCAAATTTATTGAAAAATAAAAAATTTGGCCGATGCAGGAATTGAAACCGTAACCTTCAAAGTCGACTCTGGCTTGCTATCCATTACACCATAGGCCGGTCAATGAAAGGGGAAAGATAATCGGTTTTTATTAACGCTTGCATTTTAAGGTTTCACGGAAGGGAGATAATGTGTCACAATACGGTATGGCCCGACTCGCTCCCAGCCCAACTCGCTCCCAGCCCAACTCGCTCCCAGCCCAACTCGCTCCCAGCCCAACTCGCTCCCGGCCCGACTCGCTCCCAGCCCGACTCGCTCCCAGCCCAACTCGCTCCCAGCCCGACTCGCTCCCAGCCCAACTCGCTCCCAGCCCAACTCGCTCCCAGCCCGACTCGCTCCCGTTTAAAACTGTAAACGCATTTTTATAACAGAATATTAGTTTAGTAAAAAATGTACATATGACACAAAATTATATAACAAAAGGAAGATGGATTTGATGCAATGCGTGATGCAGTGTATTATTAGACATTATGCTTTATCGCACAGTAAGGAGGCTTAGGCTTAGGCTGAGGCTTAGGCTTAGGCTAAGGCTTAGGCTTAGGCTTAGGAAAATCCATCTTCCTTTTGTTATATAATTTTGTGTCATATGTACATTTTTTTACTAAACTAATATTCTGTTATAAAAATGCGTTTACAGTTTTAAACGGGAGCGAGTCGGGCTGGGAGCGAGTCGGGCTGGGAGCGAGTTGGGCTGGGAGCGAGTTGGGCTGGGAGCGAGTTGGGCTGGGAGCGAGTCGGGCGGGGAGCGAGTTGGGCTGGGAACGAGTTGGGCTGGGAGCGAGTTGGGCTGGGAGCGAGTTGGGCCGGGAGCGAGTCGGCAGGAGCGAGTCGTGGGCAACCCGTCACAATATAACCCAAATATATATTAGTATTTATTACTGATTGATAGGTTAAAAAGAAATTTTGTTTTCAAATTTATGTGTTTCTAAGCCAATGTTGTACTAATCAATTACAAAACTGCGCGCTTTTGTGCCTTTTTATTGCTAAGATACACACTAATTATAGTTATTACGTTTGTTAATATTACACATTATTATAGAAGATATTTATAATAAGAAAACCTACCTACCGTTAATATTTATAATAAGAAAACGTTTTGTTTTATATAGTAATAAAACAATTAAAAACAGAATTCTATGCGATCAATATTATTAAATAAATTTTTACGCTTTTAATTTAGCAAACTTGAATAAAACATAGTATTGACACCAAATTTAAAGTTTTTATCGCTCATCAATTTTTTTAATTAAACACATTTTTATTATTAAGAGCAGGTTTAAAGTTTTAGTAAAATATTTTTATTTCAATTACCAATCCAAACTAATTCATTTAACCATTGTATTAATGTATGAAATATTATAATTTATTTTCATTTATGCAAAAATTTGTGTAAAGTTTAAACTGATTTGCGCCCAATCGACAAATATTTGTAAACCAATAAGTTCGAATGTCATTGTAAACACTTTATTTGACCGAGTGTAATATTGTGTAATATTTAATATTTTACTGTAAATATTTGTCATTTATTTAAATATGAGTGACCATTGTTTATTCCGGTGTGAACTGTGGATTTAAAGGTAGTAAAACTTCGTCATAAAAATGTATTATGAATTGTAACCTTTTAAAATTTTAGATTTTTAATTTGTTAAAAATGATTTTTTTGCCGTTTTTATCTAGAAAAGGATTGCCATTTCTTCTATAAGTTTTATTATCGCGTGTCTGTAAATCGTGTAATCTATGAGTTCACTGACGTTAAGTTAGTTTTGGTTCTTTTGCGGTAATTAAAGCTTGCGCAAGAGCAAAAATGTCAAATATTAATAAAGAATTAATTTTTAGCAAACGTATCTTGTGGATGCGTTTACGAAAATATCATAAATCACCTAATTATGTTTCTTTGTACAAGTTAATTATTTTTAATAAAACATTTGTTTAAACAAAAAGGTAGTTTGAATAATACTTAATGTAAAAAAAAATAGAATAAATTTAAATTTAAAAATGTTGCCTTAAGTTAGTATTAAACTGGAATTTAAAAATTTGTGTGATTTAGCTTAGATCCAATTTTTACGGAGATATAGTTGTTAGGTGTAATAGAAAAAGTCGTTGTCACGAATTAGCGGGCAGATTGTTGCTTCGCCGATATTTTTTAAATAGCATTTGAAACATAATCTATGTGGAAATTAGAGTGGGAAGTAGAGCTAAAATTTGGAGATCTTCACGTTCACTTAAGATCAATTTTTTCCCATGCGCTCATTGGATGAAAGTGATTTTATTACCGTCATAATGCTTTAAAAATTTTAACATTGAACAACATGACACTTGTTCATTTTGGACTTGATTTTAACGACTGACTTTAAACATTTTCGTAGCACACGTCCAGGTGCAACGGTTCGATTTATGCACCACTGTAGAGTGCGGGTTCAGGTTCTTTTAAGGCTGGTTCATACTTATGACAAAACGTCCTTTGGACAAAGTCCAAAGGACAAAGGTCATTTGGACTTTGTCCTAAGGACAAATACAGCGTAAAAACGTCTTTTGGACTTTGTCCAAAGGACAAAGGAAAAAATCGAAAGGACAACGTGTTCATACTTTTTTGTCCTTTGGACTATTCCCTTGGGATTTTGTCCTTTGGACTTTGTCCAAAGGGCAAATTTTAAGTACCATTCATACTTCGTCCAAAGGAGAAAGTCCAAAGGACGTTTTGTCTTTTCTTAAATTGTCCTTTGGACTTCTTCCAAAGGACGTTTTGACATAAGTATGAACCAGCCTTTAAGCCGTAAGCGGGGAACTCGGAGCCGTCAAAAAATTTTTGAAGCATACCGCCGGGAAATCGGGAGCTTGGAGCCGAAAGTAAAAAAGTAGTTTGGTTAGGCTTGGGCTTAGGCTTCGGGATAGTTTTTAGCGTTTTATAATTTTCCTTATTTTCCGATCGAGGGTTTTAGCTCTAAGTTCTTTTTTGAGCTCTAAGTTAAAAAAACTAAAGATAAATTCTATCAGGGTGAAAATAGATGAGTGGTAAAGTAACCACTCGTTCTTTGAGAAAATATCACGTGCAGGGAAATACATGACGCCAATAAATAATAATTGGTTACATAACCGCTGAAAACTTTCTTTTTAAAATTTTTCTCGCTCCCAGGTTTATTGTTTATTTCTTCCTGGCGGACAGCGGTTACGCCCTTAATTTCAGTCTGGAAGACTTTAGCTTTAGAAATCATGCTGCGGTTATTTTGTGTAAAAATTAAATATTTTAGATGTTAATCCGTTGCTAGTTTTGGGTTTTAGCGTTGTTTGAACCAAATGCACTTAGAACCGGAACTTAAAGCCTAACATGAAGAACGTGTAGCCGAAAATAAGGAACTTAACCTCGAAAATCTGAACTCGCTTAAAATTATTCCCATAAGCTTTAGCAAAAGCCTAAATCCAACCCCGAACAACTTTTTTTTTATTTTTGGCTAAAAGCTCCCATTTTCGCGGCTTAAAATTCTCGGAAAAATTTTTCCGACGACGGCTCCAAGTTATCCGCTGGGGTCGGGCTGGTACTCGCCAACATTTGCCGCCCGGATTTTTGAAAACCTAAAAAATAAAATTGGATAAATCTCGAATAAATCAAAAACAAAAATGTATGTTGTTAAATTAAAACATGAAAACCAATAGAGTGAAAAAAGCTTTATATAAATTGCGCAAAAATTTTAAATGTATTTGATGATTTAAAATAACAAGAGCATCTTAACTCTACCGTATTTTGGTGCAAAAATAACCGAACACCAAAGACCAAATTTTTGTATTTAGCACAATTGTGCTAAACGCGTCACCGAAATCCACTCGGTTTAAAAAATACATTAAAAAATTAGTTAAAACTTCTTGAATAGTCGTTTCAAGGATAAAAATTTTTAATTTTGCGCTCTAAAACGCGATCAAAATACTATTTGAGTTCGGTGTTTGATTATTTCTGCACCAAAATACGGTAGAATTAAGATGCTCTTATCATTTTAAACGATCAAATACATCTAATTTAGTGTCCACTTTATATAGCGCTTTTTTTATCTATTAGTTTTCATATTTTCATTTAACAAAATACATTCGTTTTCAATTTATTCGAGATTTATTGAATATTATTTTTTAGGTTTTCAAAAATCCGGACGGCCATTGTTGGTGAGTACCAGCCCCGGTCCACTAAACGCGTTATAATTATTTTAATAATTATTTTAAATAAAAATTATAATTAATTAATTATAATTAATTATAATTAATATAATGAATATAATTAATTATAAATAATTATAATAATTATTTTAAATAAAAATTTTTACATTATTCAAAAAAGCAGTGTGATTTCTCCCATTTCTTTTTTTGTGTATTTAATACTATATAATTTGCATTCTGGGGCGGGTCCACTAAACATTTGCTGACTAGGTGCTATGTTAGCACGTTGTTTAAAACTCTTGGTAATGTTTTAATTTGTGGGTTTTTTTCTCGAGAAATCTTATTAAACATCTTCTGTTTGCTGTTGTGGCACAGATTCTTGCTTCAAAAAAATAATTCCTTTTTCGCTGTTCCTTTGGCTGCTATAGGAAACTGTTCCAATTAACCTTTAGATCCATGATCTTCATGAGGAGCGGCAGAACTGCGACAGACTTCCCAGCAAATAATAATGCAGGGTCTTCCGTCACTCTTTTCTCCTAGCCGTTTAATGACGACATCATCTGTGTAGATTATGCTGGCTGCAAGCATCCCGCGTAGAAAATTTTAGAGAGAAACTGCCACTAGTTTTTTTTTCATTTTTTGATTTTTTTTTTCATTTTTTCATTTTTCATTTTTTTGCCCCAGTCAGTTTTTTTTTCATTTTTTTAGTTCCTCCATCGTATTCAACCCTTTGTCTGCATCGCATAAATTGATATTTTATTAATTTTATGCATATTTGTTATAAGTACAAGCTAATAAGGCAATAACCCCTAGTTAAGGGTTAGAAAAACTCGTAACTAGGGGTTTAGGCTTTATTAGCTTTATTTAAAACAAATATGCATAACACTGTGCAAATAATAATTTATCCCATTTAAAAAAAAGTCCCATAAGGTATCTTGAGAAATAACACCAAAATTAAAACATTATCAAGAGTTTTAAACCACTTGCTAACTTAGCACCTAGTCAGCACGCGTTTAGTGGACCCACCCCGGATGGCTGAAATACCCCGTATTAGTTTTTTTAAAATTTCATTTTAAATTTCAAAAAAGGGAAGTATTTTTCAAATAATTTGACTGTGCAAATTATTTCCCATTTAGGGCATCATCCTATGCAAATTATTTCCCATTTAGAGCATCATCCTATGCAAATTATTTCCCATTTAGAGGGCATCATTCTATGCAAATTATTTCCCATTTAAAGCATCAGTCTATGCAAATTATTTTCCATTTATTGCATTATCCTATGCAACTTATTTCCCATTTAGGAATCATCCTATGCAAATTATTTCCCATTTAGGGCATCATCCTATGCTAATTATTTCCCATTTAGGACATCATCCTATGCAAAATATTTCCCATTTAGGGAATCATCCTATGCAAATTATTTCCCATTTAGGGCATCCTATGCAAATTATTTCCCATTTAGGGCATCATCCTATGCAAATTATTTCCCATTTAGGGCATCATCCTATGTAAATTATTTCCCATTTGGGGCATCATCTTATGCAAATTATTTCCTATTGAGGGCATCATCATATGCAAATTATTTCCCATTTAGGGAATCATCCTATGCAAATTATTTCCCATTTAAATCATCATCCTATGAAAATTATTTCCCATTTAGGGCATCATTCTATGCAAATTATTTCCCATTTAGGGCATCATCTTATGCAAATTATTTCCCATTTAGGGAATCATCCTGTGCAAATTATTTCCCACTTAGGGCATAATTCTATGCAAATTATTTCCCATTTAGGGCATCATCCTATGCAAATTATTTCCCATTTAGGGCATCATCCTATGCAAATTATTTCCCATTTAGGGCATCATCCTATGCAAATTATTTCCCATTTAGGGCATCATCCTATGCAATTTTCTAGGAACATTCTTCAATTTCATTTAGGGCATCATCCTATGCAAATTATTTCCCATTTAGGGCATCATCCTATGCAAATTATTTCCATTCACATCTTACGGGCATCATTCTATGCAGTACCTTCACATCATCCAGCAGCAATCGTGATTCATCCGCGCCTGGACCGCACCAACATTCCAGCCTTCGTCCAATCAGCTTTGAATTAGTCGCGGGCGGGGTTTTGATTGGAAGCTTAGTTGGCGGGATTCGACCAATCAGCACCGTGGTTGGCGCTAAGACAGCGGCAGTAGGCGGAGTCAGGCGGCATGTCCGCCAGGCATGAACGGTCACCACCAGATACCGACCAGCCTAGGGGCGCACGGGAGTTTGTTGGCACCCAGCGCCAGGGCGCGCCATACTGCAGCAGCAGCCGGCTGCGCTGAGGGCTGCTAGAGCAAGCCTCCCAGCGCGTTAGCTGCTTCCTATGCGAGGCCCCAGAATGCCATGGGCGATGATTCAGCGACTTTAGCGAGCCGGTGTGCCGCGGCTGCGTCAACTTCAAAGGAGAGGGACAGGATCGCAGAGGTAATAGACACAACTCAGCAGATGAAAAGGGCTTTTGGAATGCTGGAGACTTCCTTTAGGAAAACGAGCGCTAACGGAAGAGCGCCTGGAGTTGAGCAACGGGGAGAGCTGAGCGAGTAAGTTTGTACTATTTTTGATTTGAATGTTTTCTTATTCGTTTTTGGGAATGCAGTTGCATGGAAATACTCCATGTTGCGGTTCTCCAAGGACGTAGTTCAGCACTCCATGCCTATGTGCATTGTTGGATGAATGTAGTTTTCTCATGTCCATGCTGTAGTTCTTTATATTATTGTATTATAGCATGGACATAGTTTTTACAGAGAAAAGTTAATAAGAAACAATAAATTGTTATATAACTAAAATTTTATTTAATAGACTTTATTATTCTCCATGCATTATTGCAACAAAATGTATTACTCCTATGTGATTTTGGTGTTTCCATGCATGTCCATGCATTTGGTACTTCAATTTCCATGCATTATTTTATGAACATAGAATACATTTATGTCCATGTTTCTGTACTCAGATCTAGTACGAGTATGTTGATACATTCTTAAATTATTATTTAGTATTTCCATGCCAATTCAATGTCCATGTGTTATTCCATGAACATGGAGTACTTTTCCATTTCCATACATTATTTTTTTATGAACATGTATTACATGAATACATCTACTCATGTAGTAAGTACTATTATGTCCATGCATTCTTGCATGAATATGGAATTTTTAATGCCGATTCCATGTCCATGCATTACTTTGTGGACATACATGGTATCGAGAACTTAGATCCTGGAGTCCTTAGATCCTTGCCTTTGAGCGACGTCATTTCGAAGCAAAATGGAAAGTACACCGACACCGTCCACCGACACCAACCGATTTTTTGGCTTAGGGTTAGATTTAGGCTTAGGCTGTTTAATTTTGACGCCATTTGCCAAGGATCTAAGGACTCCAGGATCTAAGTTCCCCCAATCAATACATAAATAAGTTTTATGTCCATGCATTATTGCATGAACATGTAGTAGTATTATGTTCATGCATTCTTGCCTGATTATGTAGTAATTCCATGCTGGTTCCATGTCTATTCCATGTCTACACATGAATATGTGGTACAATTATGTCCATGCATTCTGACATGATTATTTTGTACTTCCATACGAATTTCATGTCCAGGCATTATTGCATGGACATGGCGTACTTGTATTTCTAGCTTTATTATATTTCTATTTTTTAGTACTTTTAATTTTTTCTAACTGCCGTTGCTTGTTTATACACCGAGCCCCGAGTCCCGCTTATTTGAAATCTGAAAAAAAAAGTTGTGTTCTTTTTGGTTTTATTTTTTTTAAATAATTTTTCTAACCGTGATTTTTTCCGTTTCAGACCGAGCCCTTAGTCCGGCGGCCATGTTCGCTGCGGCCGGCGGTCGTCCGCTCGCCTTCGATCTCGCCACCCAGCAGCGTCTGGCGGCGGCCATGGTGTCCGGGGGTCGCACCACCACCGCGGGGGAGGACGCCATCAGCGCCCTGCAGAGCGACGCCCGGACCGCCGCAGCCCTCGGCGCCCTGTACAACTCCGCCGGGGGCCGACACCCCGGACTGGGGGGCGGGGCCCCGCCGGCGGTTTCGGCTCAATCGGCCGCCCAAAACGCGGCCTCGGGGGGTCCCGTGGGACTGCCGGGGGTCGGATTCGCCCTGCCCAATTTCGGCAGCCATCTCCAGAGTTTGAGCGCCGGCGCGGCCCACTTGGCCCAACAGGCGGCCGCCGGCGGTGGCCGACCCGGATCCGGCCAGGGACCCGCGTCCGGAAGGAAAAGACCCGCGGACGAAAGCGCCGACGTGGAAGTCTCCGCTTCCCGCTCCGCGCGAATTGAAGACGTCAAAAATGTCTTTCCCTACGACCCCAGGAACAACCGACTAAGAGGTATGTCCTTCTTTTATAACTACCGTTCTGTCTTATAAGTAGAAGCTGTAAGGTAAAAGTCAACAGGTGATGGTGTAACTTTAGCAAGTCAATCGAGGAGTTACGTCTTGAAGCTCGAAATTACGTATTTAAGTCCTCTATTTTTTCCGTTTTTCAGTCAAAAATCTAAATATAGCCAGGTTTTTGGCATTTTTTCTTTCAAAAACTTTATTTAATCAGCTTTTTTACATTTTTAACACTTTCCGCATATTAGAAATGTCACGAATTTGCAATCATTTACCTCTGGAAAAAAAAATAGCGGCTTCACTTAAGAAGAATTAGCATAATATAGTCTATCGCGACTAAAGTTGCATTTTAAATGGAATTTTAAAGTTGCAGTTTAAATAGCGAGTAATTGGGAGAAAAAAATTGATAAAAAATAATCAACAAATATAACATTTATAGTGATAAAACCGGCATTATAGTTGTTTAAATACGCTTTAAAACTTTGTCTTTTTTCACAGTGCAACGCAGTTTTGTTTTTTTTTACAAATTTTAATCTTCTTGAAATTTTTTTGTGTTTTTTTTAATTAAATAATAATATGTTTTATATAATTTTGCATTTTAATATTTTTCGGAAGTAAAACTTTACTTAAGACAGTAATAATTTTGATTGATCGGTAATATAAATAACATATGAATATTAAACAGATTAAATTTAAGTAAATTTTATCAAGGAAAACCTATGTAACCAAACAAAATATTTGATTGGTTTAATTTTAACCAGTTTAGTAGAATGCGAAACATTTTTCTAAAAATACCAAAAACTGTGCGGATCGTTTTAGTTTCATTCGTGATATGTTTTATTTTTAAGTGTAAACAAATAATGTAAATTTAAAATCATTTAAATAATTGTTACTTCAACCAGACTTATAAACAGCTTTTTTACGTTATTTTAGTAGCAATCAAATCTAAAAAAAAGATTTTTTAATAATGAAACGTAAAAACACACGCACACATATACTAACACAAAAATACCCAAACACACCCACTTAACCACTTTTTTACAAAAATACTTGTTTTTCATTTAATACTATATAAAATTGGACCAAATTTTAAAATTTTAATTTGGTCTTCGTGGATTTTTTTACTACGAAATATTGTTAGCCTGTCGATGATTTTATTACTAATATGTTTTTTTTACCAATCAGTCAATCGGATTTCCTGGTTGATTTAATAATACACGTAATAATAATAATAATAATAATAATAATAATAATAATAATGATAATGATAATGATAATATAATGATAATGATAATGATAATAATAATAATAATAATAATAATAATAATAATAATAATAATAATAATAATAATAATAATAATAATAATAATAATAATAATAATAATAATAATAATAATAATAATAATAATAATAATAATAATAATAATAATAATACTCTGTATCATAATACACGTTTTTAGAACTTTGTCCTTAGGTTTTTCATATTTAGGCCTTAGTTTTTTGGATGTTATATGTTTAAGTTCTTTTTAACTTTAGTCAGGTGTCAATATTTTTACAACAATGTAATCATGATGTAGACTTTGTGTGAATTGCTTTCTATTTCGGAAATTTGATTGTACGAAAACTTTTCAATGATTATTCAAGAATGCAGAAATAGATTACAACAGTGCTGTTTCATATTCCGAGCATGCTTTTACCGAAAATCGTAAAAAGGATAGCTTTCAATGTAATGTAAATACAAAATTCACAAGCTGTTTACCGAGTTGATTTATATCTGTGTGAGACAACCAAATATGTTAATAGGAATAGGGAACCCTGAAGCATATTACTCTTCCAATAAAAAAAATAAGCGATTGAAAGTCTGATTTTTTGCAGTAAAATTTAGAAAATTATATTATTTAAAGTCTATAAGATTTTTTCTTATTCCGCGCATTATTTATTTATAATTTACATTACTGAAAATTATTCACGAATGCGAACGTGCTTACATTTAAATATAAACAGTAATACTTAGGACTTAACCTGTTCATATATTTGAAGTATTTGTAATTCACAGCAAGAATTCAATCTAAAAAGAGCAAATTTGACTGAACCTTGTACAGAAACTATCCTTTTATTCAGCAGAAATTTTGTCCTTTACACGCAAAACACAACAGTGCCAAGCCAAATTGAACGGTTTTGTGCGCAGCCTAAATGGCTAACCGAACCTGAAACGTAATGCACCTGGAACTAAGCTATAATACGACTCACGTTTGACGGTTGTACCTTTCTTTTAGTGAAAAAAACCTAAAATTTTTATTTTAAACGGGTATTGCTCGCCGATTTTAAGCGCGTCATTGCAAAAAATGCAATGTTGAAATTGAGTTAAGCTTTCAGTATAAAATGCCACTAGAAAACCCGGGGGGAAATGCTTTGAAACACCGGTAGACTGTTATTTACGAAAATGCCATAACGTTTTTATTTTGTATATTATCTATCGGTTATGCGTTGGAATAGGGAAGTATATTAAGCTTGGGAAAATAAAACGCAGTATCAAAACGCGCACGTCGGTTTGTGAATATTTATTTCCGTCCGCGGGCGGGGGGGGGGGGGGAGTCCCATGATTTAAAAAGAAAGAAAAAGGAGTCCATTGCGCGAAGGGGTGTAACAAATAAGGAAGAAGGTCGTTTTGTGGATTCGTCAATGTCCCCGGGGCATTGTTTGTTTTATTGCCGCAAAGAGGACGGGTTGAGGATTCAGCACGGGAACGAGACACCGGGCACCAACCGGCACCAACAACCGACAAATTTTAAAACCGAATTCAAATACAGCAGTTGAAGTTGTAAAAAGGAAAATGGAAAAATATCTAAAAGGCGGGATCTGAGAAGAGTTAATTAGTTTTGCCAAATTAAACTCTGATAAAGCTTAAAGGTGCGGTGCAGAGTCAAACTTTTTGTCTTCGATTTTGATATTTTTTGTGAAAACTTTACCCTTCCCTCCACAATAGCCCACAAAAATTTTTTCAACAAAATATCTCCAGTGGTTTAGGAATTATAACTCCTCAAAATGGCATTTTTCGACAATTCTTTACGTGAAAAATTTCTAAATTGGTTCACGATTCACCCTGCAAATTATGCACTCAACGAATGCGGCTACTTTCTACTTTAATTTCATACCTTGATCATTGAGATTGCTGCACTATTTTTGAAATATTGCGTTTCCCCTACAAAAAACCCGCAATTTTTTCGTTAAAAACACCAAACGACGGCAGTGAAGTTTACCCACTTCTTTCTTTTCTTCAATTTGTATTTTTTTCGAAAAATCTAGTGTTTCTTGTACTAAAAACGCAATATTTCGACAAATACTGCACAAATCTTAACGATCAAGGTATCAAAATAAAGTAAAAATTAGCCGCATTCTTTGATTGCATAATTTGTAACTTAATATGTTATACCCATTGAGAAATCATTCACTTACAGAATTGTCAAAAAACGACATTTTGGGGGTCATAACTTCCTGAACACAGCAATATTCTTGTTGAAAAATTTTTGGGGCTATTGGGAGCAGGTAAAGGTTTTTACAAAAAATATCAAAATCGAAGACCTAAAGTTTGACTCTTACAGCCGCACCTTTAAGTCATATGTACTTAATCGCATTTTGGCTTTTAATGAAATGATTGAAATGAAATGAATGTTAACTTTATTTTTTTATTTGTTTTGCGATTGATTTGCATTGGTTGAGTGGCAGCAATGTTGTTTAATCACACCTGAATATTATGCCCCGGAGCTTTCTTCGCTTTAAATGGCTGGAGCTTCTAAGGTTAAGGCTTTAGGAGTAGGTACATGCGTTAGTAACACATCCATATTTACACATAAAAATGTCATTATGACTACATTAAGTAATTTTTAAATTTTTTCTTGTCGTTGTTGGGGCATATATCACTTTGGACTCGGCGTGAGCTTTTCTAAAAACAAAATGCAGTATTGAAATTTTTACGTTTGAGTACATGAGCAAAACGGTTTGTTTTGCTTTCTGCTGTTTCGATTCCGCTCGCATAACAACTATAACGATAAATGTACCAATAGTGTCAATAGTTTTTTTGAATTGAACCTTAATTCAATTTAACCTACAGTCTAATCTTTTATCGTTACCCACGTAAAAGTATATTGAGATTGACCAAATTTTATCAGAAATCAAAAGTTACATTTATAATGCATAAAAGTTTACTGCATTCTCATAATTCGTTTTCAGCAAAATATATACCAAAACTGCCGGAAAAGTCTTTTCCAAAAAAATACCGCGTTTTTACCAGCCGATCATTTCCTGAATTGCAACCGCTTTGATTTTTCGCAAGAACGAGAATTTATTCGCCCCCCCTTTTCGCACGTTTTCAAAAAAAGTAATAATGCTAACGTTGCTTTGAAACGCCGGCGTGTTAGCGCCTGGCAAGCGGTTACGTAATCTCGGGACGCGGCGGCGGAAACGGTGGGACGGGCGAGTATGGCTAAATCGGCGATGCGCATCCAGGGCCATCCGGGGTGTGGCAGAACGGGAACCGGTTTGTCGCGGCGCTGAAAAAATCGTCAAACAGGCCCGGTCAGGTTGTTGCGTCACACGTGTAAGGAAAGCGCGCGCGTGGGAAATTGCGCCGCGCTCAAAGTGACGGGACTGACCGCCATAAGTAAAACACAAAAGAGTCGCAGTCAGTGTAAAATCAATGCGACTCTTACTTGTTTTTGTGTGCAGAAGAATAAAAACGGTCACAGTCAAAGAAGTATTCCATGAAAGACTCAGACTCATCGTGCCATCGTAATGACCGTCATTTCAAACGCCGCGCCGAATAATTTTAAATCAGCTATATCGTGTCACTACGGGAGAGCAAGCCATTGTCATTATAAAATTACTGTGACTGTGACTCAATTCCTGTAGCTAATAAGACCCTGTTTTAAATTTAAAACGAGTCAAGGACACACATTCTTTATACGAACTCTGGCTCATTTTGCCGTAGTAACGACGATACACAGTGCGGGAAAATTATTTTGCCGTTTTTATCAGACGGTCACCGACAAGGATATAAAATAAGCACTATAATACGATTATACTCCGAAATAAACTGAAAAATAAAATAACAAAAAAGTGCTTTTTTTTGTCATCAATAAAGAGCTCTATCCGCTGTTATACAAGGTGTTTGCAAAATATTTTTTCACAAAACTTGTACATTTTGGGTTTTTTTTGATGAATATTCAAACATTTATCAAAGCAAGCGAAGCTGCAAATATATAGGGACACTCCAAAAATAAGTTTAAGTAATAGTTGCTTAATCATAGTAATCATAAGTCAAATTCTTTGTTGGCATCTCATTTTTTTTTTGATTTAATAAAAAAAAGCCCCTAAGTTTAAAATTACTAAAAATGTTATTTTTCGATGTCCCAGATTTTTCATTTAAATTTGCTTTATGTCTGATATAATAAATATTTATCCATTTAAAATGCTAAGGTTTTAATGCTATTGAAAACCGGTTTCCTTCAGCAGGTTCTAAAAACTGTTACTGTATCTTGGTTTAGTCTTCATTGTATGCCATGATTTTGGTAAATGTCAACTTTAGCTGGATAGTTTAAAAACAGGTAATTTCAGTTAGATTAATTTTTTTTACGAAAACAAGGGGTTGTGTCGGTTGAATATTGTAAATCGAATAAGATTTTGAAATAATAAACCAAAAACAAATCTTCCAGTTCAAATAGAAGAAAGAAGGACCCATAGTAACACAGTGTAAATTCATTTAGTTTTTGCATTTTTGTCTTGCAATAGGTTAATTTTTTTAATTACAAAAGTCAGTTTTTCAGGAATGGGTATAAACAACTTGATTCAAGCGAAAGTTTTCTAGAGCAATACGTAACTGAACGAAGAAGGTGACATACACCGTATTGCTACCCTGAAAAAACTTTTGCTTGAATGAGAGTTGTTTATACACGTCCTGAAAAACTGACTTTTGTAATTAAAAAAATTAACCTATTGCAAGACAAAAATGCAAAAACTAAATGAATTTACACTGTGTTACTATGCATTCCTTTCTCTTATTTAAACTGGAAGATTTGTTTTTGGTTTATTATTTCAAAATCTTATTTACCATTTTACAATATTCAACCGACACAACCCCTTGTTTTCGTAAAAAAAATTAATCTAACTGGAATTCCTGTTTTTAAACTATCCAGCTGAAGTTGACATTTACCAAAATCATGGCATACAATGGAGCTTAAACCAAGATACAGTAACAGTTTTTAAAACCTGCTGAAGGAAACCGGTTTTCAATAGCATTAAAACCTTTGCATTTAAATAAATAGCTCATTTATTTTTAGACACTGAAGCCAAATTACGACTGTTGGTATTGGGACATCGAAAAATAACATTTTTAGTAATTTTAAACTTAGGGGCTTTTTTTTATTAAATCAAAAAAAAAATGCGATGCCAACAAAGAATTTGACTTATGATTACTATGCTTAAGCAACTATTACTTAAACTTATTTTTGGAGTGTCCCTATATATTTGCAGCTTCGCTTGCTTTGATAAATGTAGGAATATTCAACAAAAAAAACCCAAACAGTACAAGTTTTGAGAAAAAATATTATGCAAACACCTTGTATAACAGCAATAGAGTTGTTTATTCCGAATAAATACAGCAAAAAAGCGCTTTTGTTATTTTATTTTTCAGTTTATTTAGAATTATAATCGTATTATAGTGCTTATTTTATATCCTTGTCGGTGACCGTCTGATAAAAACGGCAAAATAATTTTCCCGCACTGTGTATCGTCGTTACTACGGCAAAATGAGCCAGAGTTCGTATAAAGAATGTGTGTCCTTGACTCGTTTTAAATTTAAAACAGGGTCTTATTAACTACAGAATGAGTCACAGTCACGGTAATTTTATAATGACAATGGCTTATTTTGCCGTAGTAACGACACGATATAGCTGATTTAAAAATTATTCGGCGCGGCGCTTGAAATGACGGTCATTACGATGGCACAATGAGTCTGAGTCTTCATGAAATACTCTTGACTGTGACCGTTTTTATTCTTCTGCACACAAAAACGAGTCAGAGTCACGTTGATTTTACACTGACTGCGACTCTTTGTGTTTTACGTTATGGCGGTCAGTCCCGTCACTTTGAGCGCGGCGCAATTCCCCACGCGCGCGCTTTCCTTTTTCCCGTGTGACACAACAACCTGACCGGACCTGTTTGACGATTTTTTTTTCAGCGCCGCGACAAACCGGTTCCCGGTCTGCCACGCCCCCGGACGGCCCTGGATGCGTCGCGTTTCGCGGATCTCGCCCGTCCCACCGTTTCCGCCGCCGCGTCCGGAAATTACGTAACCGCTTGCCAGGCGCTAACACGCCGGCGTTTCAAAGCAACGTTAGCATTATTACTTTTTGAAAACGTGCGAAATCGGCGGCGAATGAATTCTAGTTCTAGCGAAAAATCAAAGCGGTTGCAATTCGGAAATGATCGGCTGGTAAAAACGCGGTTTTTTTGGGAAAAAACTTTTGCGGCAGTTTTGGTATATATTTTGCTGAAAACGAATTATGAGAATGCAGTGAACTTTTATGCATTATAAATGTAACTTGGGATTTCTGATAAAATTTGGTCAAATCACAATATACTTTTACATCGTAACGATAAAAAATTAACTGTAGGTTAAATTGAATTAAGGTAAGTAATCAAAAAAAACTATTGACACTATTGGTACATTTAGTTATAGTTGTTATGCGAGCGAATCAAACAGCAGAAAGCGAAACAAACCGTTTTGCTTAGTGTAGAAACGTAAAAATCCACACAATACTGCATTTTGTTTTTAGAAAAGCTCACGCCGTAAAGTCCAAAGTGATATATGCCTCAAAAACGACAAGAAAAAATTTAAAAATTACTTAATGTAATCATAATGACATTTTTATGTGGAAATATGGATGTGTTACTAACGCATGTACCTACTCCTAAAGCCTTAACCTTAGAAGCTCCAGCCATTTAAAGCGAAGAAAGCTCCGGGGCATAATATTCAGGTGTGATTAAACAACATTGCTGCCACTCAACCAATGCAAATCAATCGCAAAACAAATAAAAAAATAAAGTTAACATTCATTTCATTTCAATCATTTCTTTAAAAGCTCAAAATGCGATTAAGTACTTATGACTTAAAGGTGGGGTGCAGAGTCAAACTTTTGGTCTTCGATTTTGATATTTTTTCGTAAGAACCTTTACCTGCTCCCAATAGCCCCCAAAAAATTTTTCAACAAAATATCTCCAGTGGTTCAGGAGTTATGACCCCCAAAATGGCGTTTTTTGACAATTCTGTACGAGAAAGATTTCTCAATGGGTATAACACTTGAAGTTACAAATTATGCACACAAAGAAAGCGGCTAATTTCTACTTTAATTTGATACCTTGATCGTTAAGATTTGTGCAGTATTTGTCAAAATATTGCGTTTCTCGTACAAGAAACACTAGATTTTTTCGCTAAAAACACGAATTGAAGAAAAGAAAGAGTGGGTAAACTTCACTGCCGTCGTTTGGTGTTTTTAACGAAAAAATTGCGGGTTTTTTGTAGGGGAAACGCAATATTTCGACAAATAATGCAGCAATCTCAATGATCAAGGTATTACATTAAAGTAGAAAGTAGCCGCATTCGTTGAGTGCATAATTTACAGGGTGAATCGTTGAACCAATTTAGAAATTTTTCACGTACAGAATTATCGAAAAATGCCATTTTCGGAGGGTCATAATTTCTAAACCACTGGAGATATTTTGTTGAAAAAATTTTTGTGAACTATTGGGGGCAGGGGTAAAGTTTTCACAAAAAATATCAAAATCGAAGACAAAAAGTTTGACTCCGCACCGCACCTTTAAGCTTTATCAGAGTTTAATTTGGCAAAACTAATCTCTTCTCAGATCCCGCCTTTTAGATATTTTTCCATTTTCCTTTTTACAACTTCAACTGCTGTATTTGAATTCGGTTTTAAAATTTGTCGGTTGTTGGTGCCGGTTGGTGCCCGTGTCTCGTTCCCGTGTTGAATCCTCAACCCAGTACCCTCTTTTCGGCAATAAAACAAACAATGCCCCGGGGACATTGACGAATCCACAAAACGACCTTCTTCCTTATTTGTTACACCCCTTCGCGCAATGGACTCCTTTTTCTTTCTTTTAAATCATGGACTCCCCCCCCGCCCGCGGACGGAAATAAATATTCACAAACCGACGTGCGCGTTTTGATACTGCGTATTTTCCCAAGTTATATACTTCCCTATTCCAACGCATAACCGATAGATAATATACAAATAAAAACGTTATCGCATTTCGTAAATAACAGTCTACGGCTGTTCAAAGCATTTCCCCCCGGGTTTTCTAGTGGCATTTTATACTGCAAGCTTAACCAATTTCAACATTGCATTTTTTGCAATGACGCGCTTAAAATGGCGAGCAATACCCGTTTAAAATAAAAAATTTAGGTTTTTTTCACTAAAGAAAGGTACAACCGTCAAACGTGAGTCGTATTATAGTTAGTTCCAGGTGCATTACGTTTCAGGTTCGGTTAGCCATTTAGGCTGCGCACAAAACCGTTCAATTTGGCTTGGCACTGTTGTGTTTTGCGTGTAAAGGACAAAATTTCTGCTGAATAAAAGGATAGTTTCGTACAAGGTTCAGTCAAATTTGCTGTTTTTAGATTGAATTCTTGCTGTGAATTACAAATACTTCAAATATATGAACAGGTTAAGTCATAAGTATTACTGTTTATATTTAGATGTAAGCACGTTCGCATTCGTGAATAATTTTCAGTAATGTAAATTATAAATAAATAATGCGCGGAATAAGAAAAAATCTTATAGACTTTAAATAATATAATTTTCTAAATTTTACTGCAAAAAATCAGACTTTCAATCGCTTATTTTTTTTTATTGGAAGAGTAATATGCTTCAAGGTTCCCTATTCCTATTAACATATTTGGTTGTCTCACACAGATATAAATCAACTCGGTAAACAGCTTGTGAATTTTGTATTTACATTACATTGAAAGCTATCCTTTTTACGATTTTTGGTCAAAGCATGCTCGGAATATGAAACAGCACTGTTGTAATCTATTTCTGCATTCTTGAATAATCATTGAAAAGTTTTCGTACAATCAAATTTCCGAAATAGAAAGCAATTCACACAAAGTCTACATCATGATTACATTGTTGTAAAAATATTGACACCTGACTAAAGTTAAAAAGAACTTAAACATATAACATCCAAAAAACTAAGGCGTAAATATGAAAAACCTAAGGACAAAGTTCTAAAAACGTGTATATGTTACACGTATATTTTTTTTTTTTTTATTATTATTATTATTATTATTATTATTTATTATTATTATTATTATTATTATTATTATTATTATTATTATTATTATTATTATTATTATTATTATTATTATTATTATTATCATTATTATTATTATTATTATTATTATTATTATTATTATTATTATTAATTATTATTATTATTATCTTTACTAAAAACGTGTATCATAAATCAACCAGGAAATCCGATTGACTGATTGGCAACACAAACATATTAGTAATCAAATCATCGACAGGCTAACAATATTTCGTATTAAAAAAATCCACGAAGACCAAATTAAAATTTTAAAATTTGGTCCAATTTTATATAGTATTAAATGAAAAACAAGTATTTTTGTAAAAAAGTGGTTAAGTGGGTGTGTTTGGGTATTTTTGTGTTAGTATATGTGTGCGTGTGTTTTTACGTTTCATTATTAAAAAATCTTTTTTTTAGATTTGATTGCTACTAAAATAACGTAAAAAAGCTGTTTATAAGTCTGGTTGAAGTAACAATTATTTAAATGATTTTAAATTTACATTATTTGTTTACACTTAAAAATAAAACATATCACGAATGAAACTAAAACGATCCGCACAGTTTTTGGTATTTTTAGAAAAATGTTTCGCATTCTACTAAAACTGGTTAAAATTAAACCAATCAAATATTTTGTTTGGTTACATAGGCTTTCCTTGATAAAATTTACTTAAATTTAATCTGTTTAATATTCATATGTTATTTATATTACCGATCAATCAAAATTATTACTGTCTTAAGTAAAGTTTTAATTCCGAAAAATATTAAAATGCAAAATTATATAACACATATTATTATTTAATTAAAAAAAACACGAAAAAATTTCAAGAAGATTAAAATTTGTAAAAAAAAAACAAAACTGCGTTGCACTGTGGAAAAAGACAAAGTTTTAAAGCGTATTTAAACAACTATAATGCCGGTTTTATCACTATAAATGTTATATTTGTTGATTATTTTTTATCAATTTTTTTTCGAATTACTCGCTATTTAAACTGCAACTTTAAAATTCCATTTAAAATGCAACTTTAGTCGCGATAGACTATATTATGCTAATTCTTCTTAAGTGGAGCCGCTATTTTTTTTCCAGAGGTAAATGATTGCAAATTTGTGACATTTCTAATATGCGGAAAGTGTTAAAAATGTAAAAAAGCTGATTAAATAAAGTTTTTGAAAGAAAAAATGCCAAAAACCTGGCTATATTTAGATTTTTGACTGAAAAACGGAAAAAATAGAGGACTTAAATACGTAATTTCGAGCTTCAAGACGTAACTCCTCGATTGACTTGCTAAAGTTACACCATCACCTGTTGACTTTTACCTTACAGCTTCTACTTATAAGACAGAACGGTAGTTTTTATAAAAGAAGGACATACCTCTTAGTCGGTTGTTCCTGGGGTCGTAGGGAAAGACATTTTTGACGTCTTCAATTCGCGCGGAGCGGGAAGCGGAGACTTCCACGTCGGCGCTTTCGTCCGCGGGTCTTTTCCTTCCGGACGCGGGTCCCTGGCCGGATCCGGGTCGGCCACCGCCGGCGGCCGCCTGTTGGGCCAAGTGGGCCGCGCCGGCGCTCAAACTCTGGAGATGGCTGCCGAAATTGGGCATTGCAAATCCGACCCCCGGCAGTCCCACGGGACCCCCCGAGGCCGCGTTTTGGGCGGCCGATTGAGCCGAAACCGCCGGCGGGGCCCCGCCCCCCAGTCCGGGGTGTCGGCCCCCGGCGGAGTTGTACAGGGCGCCGAGGGCTGCGGCGGTCCGGGCGTCGCTCTGCAGGGCGCTGATGGCGTCCTCCCCCGCGGTGGTGGTGCGACCCCCGGACACCATGGCCGCCGCCAGACGCTGCTGGGTGGCGAGATCGAAGGCGAGCGGACGACCGCCGGCCGCAGCGAACATGGCCGCCGGACTAAGGGCTCGGTCTGAAACGGAAAAAATCACGGTTAGAAAAATTATTTAAAAAAAAATAAATCCAAAAAGAACACAACTTTTTTTTCAGATTTCAAATAAGCGGGACTCGGGGCTCGGTGTATAAACAAGCAACGGCAGTTAGAAAAAATTAAAAGTACTAAAAAATAGAAATATAATAAAGCTAGAAATACAAGTACGCCATGTCCATGCAATAATGCCTGGACATGAAATTCGTATGGAAGTACAAAATAATCATGTCAGAATGCATGAACATAATTGTACCACATATTCATGTGTAGACATGGAATAGACATGAAATCAGCACCGAATTACTACATAATCAGGCAAGAATGCATGAACATAATACTACTACATGTTCATGCAATAATGCATGGACATAAAACTTATTTATGTATTGATTGGGGGAACTTAGATCCTGGAGTCCTTAGATCCTTGGCAAATGGCGTCAAAATTAAACAGCCTAAGCCTAAATCTAACCCTAAGCCTAAGCCTAAGCTTAAAAATCGGTCGGTGTCGGTGGACGGTGTCGGTGTACTTTCCAGTTTGCTTCGAAATGACGCCGCTCAAAGGCAAGGATCTAAGGACTCCAGGATCTAAGTTCTCGATACCATGTATGTCCACAAAGTAATGCATGGACATGGAATTGGCATTAAAAATTCCATAATCATGCAAGAATGCATGGACATAATAGTACTTACTACATGAGTAGATGTATTCATGTAATACATGTTCATAAATAATGTATGGAAATGGAAGTACTCCATGTTCATGCAATAACACATGGACATTGAATTGGCATGGAAATACTAAATAATAATTTAAGAATGTATCAACATAATCGTACTACATCTTAATACAATAAAGCATGGACATAAATGTAATCTATGTCCATAAAATAATGCACGGAAATTGAAGTACTAAATGCATGGACATGCATGGAGTACACCAAAATCACATAGGAGTAATACATTTTGTTGCAATAATGCATGGAGATAATAAACTCTATTAAATAAATTTTAGTTATATAACAATTTATTGTTTTTTATTAACTTCTCTGTAAACTATGTCCATGCAATAATACAATAATATAAAGAACTACAGCATGGACATGAGAAAACTACATTCATCTAACAATGCATAGGCATGGAGTGCTGAACTACGTCCTTGGAGAACTGCAGCATGGAGTACTTCCATGCAACTGCATTCCCAAAAACGAATAAGAAAACATTCAAATCAAAAATAGTACAAACTTACTCGTTGAGCTCTCCCCGTTGCTCACTCCAGGCGTTCCGTTAGCGCTCGTTTTCCTAAAGGAAGTCTCCAGTATTCCAAAAGCCCTTTTCATCTGCCGAGTCGCGTCTATTACCTCTGCGATCCTGTCCCCTCCTTCGTAGTTGACGCAGCCGCGGCACACCGGCTCGCTAAAGTCGTGAATCATCGCCCATGGCATTTTGGGGGCCTCGCATAGGAAGCAGCTGACGCGCTGGGAGGCCGCCGCAGCCGCCAGCGCAGCCGGCTGCTGCTGCAGTACGGCGCGCCCTGCGCTGGGCGCCAACAAACTCCCGTGCGCCCCTAGGCTGGTCGGTATCTGGTGGTGACCGTTCATGCTGGCGGACATGCCGCTCACTCCGCCTACTGCCGCCGTCGTAGCGCCAACCACGGTGCTGATTGGTCGAATCCCGCCACGAGCTTCCAAATTAACCGCCCGCGACGACTCCAAAGCCGATTGGACGAAGGCCGGAATGTTGGTGCGGTCCAGGCGCGGATGAATCACGATCGCCGACGGATGATGCCCTAA
>JASAMX010000379.1:0-15957 GCA_030248175.1 Microlaimidae sp. YZB2_3
TGTGCGTGTACTTCGTTTAGTTACGTACTATTGCTCGGGGAATGACTAATTAGTTTGCATTGTGGCGGTAAATTGCATCTTAAATTCTGGGAAGGATGTATGGAAAATTTTAAAATCTAAAAAAGGGTCAGGGTGTGTCTTGTGGATTTTCAAAACAAAATACTTTAGAGGTGTCAGATTAAATTTCTGGAGGGGAGCCAGATTAAAAAAAGAGAACTTTTCTGAGGAGAACTCGATTTTTGTCTAGGAGGGAGGTTCAAAATTTTGAGGTTAAAGGACCCCATCATACTTCTCCACTTCATGGATAGAAATCTCATTAAATAATCATGTTTTTGATTGGTGAAAACTTTTTTTTGTGGTTTTTTGGTCATTTTTTGGTCAATCATTTTTGG
The DNA here is from genome assembly GCA_030248175.1 of Microlaimidae sp. YZB2_3. NCBI lineage: Eukaryota > Metazoa > Nematoda > Chromadorea > Desmodorida > Microlaimidae > Microlaimidae sp. YZB2_3. The sequence goes on from JASAMX010000379.1 coordinate 393, forward strand.
GTGATTTTTCATTTCCCTGGCAAAAGCTAACGTTTTGCCGGGCCCATACCTTTTGCCGAGCTTTTGCCGGCTAATTTCAGTTTAGCCGCGCTTTAGCTTTAGTACTAAGCCCAAAAACCCTTTAGTACTAAAGCACATTGGCTTTAGCTTTAGTACTAATGAAACCCGTAGTGCTGTGTGATTAGATCAATGTATAAACAAATTATTATCATATGGTAGAAATTTTTATTTAGTGAGCAGCTGCCCAAACCAAATGCAAATTTTCTATAGTCCACATAATGTCCATCTCAGACTAGTCCACATCTTTTCTTTCTAAACATACGCCCGGGGAAAAATCGCCCCTTTTTCCTGTTAGAGCATTTTTCAAGGCTAGTATTATTTTTAAAAAACTCCTTCCGATCTATTTATAATTTATTACAACCTAGTGAATTATGGGTGATTTAACGCCACCCGTACACATGACGGTGAAATTCGTCTTAAACAGGTTCTTTCGCGTGAATTTTAAGGTGGTGAAATTAACAGAATCTTAAAATGCACAGATAGGTAAACGGATTGCAAAGTGCTTATAAAGAAAATATCAAAACATGAAAATTAACCATTTTGAGCCTTAAATAGAAATAATTTTAAGGTTATATAGTGCTTCGTTCTAAATTTGATGCAGTTTAAACACAAATCAAAACTCCTAAAAATCACAAAAAAATTTTTTGTTTAAAAATGTTGATAATGCAGAATAACACGAATAAAAACTTTGCAAAAGCACTTTATTCAACATTTATTCAGTTATTTTTGTTCTAGTTTGGTTATATTTAAAAATAAGCCAATTTTCTAACACCTTAAATGGGTGAGCGAAATTAAGGCCTAGCCGAAATTCAGTCAAATACTCTATATTGAATTCTTAAGCTCAAACTCAAAAATGTTAGTCAAAAATAACCCTTATTTGGAGATAATAAATGCGTGACCAAATTGATTGATTCTAAATAAATAAACAACACAGTCTTGAAGTTTTATGATTTTGCAATCATCTTAATAAGCTTTTCCTCAGAAGGCTAAGCGCAAAAATTCTCTAAAAAAAGACTTCGTAACTAATATAAATTACTTATAAACTATTTTAAAAAGTCTTTAAACGTTTATTATTTAAACATTTATTAAATAAAAGTTTAAAAAATTTCTTACTTGCATGGTGGATTATCTACGCAACTTGCACATTTAACGTCTTCTTCTTGGGATTTGTTAGCCAAAAATTGTGTAAAACACAAATCTAAAAGACAAACAATAAAATTTAACTAAATTAGTTTTGGATTTGTTTAGATAAAGTTTAGATTTGTTCTTTGAAACTAATTTTGCAGATACACAGTTTTTATTAAATTTTTTTTAATATATAAATTTTAAAATTAATCTCAAAATATTTTTTAAACTTTTTGAGCCAAATAATAAAAGTGTTTTCCGTAATTAAAACATAACAATAAAGTGGATTAGGAAAGACGTGGTAGCGTTTTTCTTACAAAACGGCCATATTTAAAATTCTAAAATGTAGTTTTCACACAATTTTTTACAAACAAACTTAGTTTTCTCCTAAATGAGCTACTGTCATAATAAACTAAACGTGTTTCTGACTCATTCTGTAGTAAAAAAGGTGCTTTTTGACATTTAAAATAAGTGACAGTCGCATATATTTTATACGAATTGTGGCTTATTCTGCCGCAGTATGTTAGTACGATATGTTAGGCGCCTGTCGCCGCTGTTTGCCACTGTACTCTCTTTATACATTTAAAAACTTGAATTCAAAACTAAAGCTAAAGTCTTCCAGGCTGAAATTAAGGGCATAACCGCTCTCCGCCAGAAAGAAATAAACAACATAGATAGAAACATAGAAACATGATAGAATTTATCTTTAGTCCAATTATTTAGCATCTCTTAAATTTAATGTGTATTCAAAAATTACAAAATTCTAATTATTCTTTAAAAATTCAAATGTTTTTTTTTCTGTTTTTGTTATAAATAATTTACTTGAAAACCCACAATAAAGCTTAAAAAAATTATTAAGTAAAGTTAAAAACCTTCAGGCTGAAATTAAGAGCATAACCGCTCTCCATCGGGAAGTAATAAATAAACCTGCAAGCCAGTTAAAATAAAGTTGTCAGCGGTAATGTAACACATTATTACTAAGTTGCGTCAGGTATTTTTTACACGTAAAATTTTTCACGAAAATGGATAGTTACTTGACTACCGTTCTAATTTCACCCTGATAAATTTCATATTTAGAAAACTCTTTTTAAAGGTGTTTGTTTATTAATTTGTAAATTGAATCTATCTGTGGAGTTTGTATAATGAAATATTGATAAAGTATCAAAAAATATTGATAAAAGTAAGTCTTACAATGGTTTTTGTCTTGTCGTCTTCATAAAACGATTTCGCATAAACTTCTCCGCGGCAAAGGCCACATATTAAGATCATTTTTAATGCAAAGTTACGGCATATCCTTTTAAAAACAGTTGTACTGAAAAATGCGGTACGGAGTTAAACTTTTTGGCTTCGATTTTGATTTTTTTTTGTGAAAACCTTACCCCTGCCCCCAATAGCCCACAAAAATTTTTTCAACAAAATATCTGCAGTGGGTTTAGGTTTAGGTTTAGGTTTAGGATTCTGTATGTAACAAATTGCTCAATAGGTATTACCATTTACGTTATAGATTATGCACTAAAAGAAAGCGGTTAGTTTCTATTTGATATCTTGATTGTTAAGATTGGTGCAGTATTTGTCCTGATACTGCGTTCCCCGTACAAACAACCATCGATTTTTTCGTTAAATACATCAAATGACGGCAATGCTTTTGTGAAGTTTGCCCAACTTTTCTTTCCTTCACTTCGTGTTTTTAGCGAAAAAATCGGATGTTTTTTGTACGAGAAACGCAATATCTTGACAAATACTGCACCAATCTTAACGATCAAGAAATCAAATTGAAGTAAAAAGTGGCCGCTTTTTTAAGTGCATAATTTGTAACGAAAATAGTCATACCCATTGAGCAATTTTTCACATACAGAATTGTAAAAAAATGCAATTTTTGGGGGGTCATTACTCCTGAACCACTGGAGATATTTTGTTGAAAAAATTTTTGTGGACTATTGGCGGCAGAGGTAAGCTTTTCACAAAAAATTATCAAACTCGAAAACAAAAAGTTTGGCTCCGCACTGCACCTTTAAATATCAATAAAATAACAAATGACGAACGACACCAAATTATAAACATTGTTTGAATTATCAAGCAAGAACAACCGTTATACGCAAAGTTCTTCAAAGCTTCAAAGGCATAGTTTGGTTTACTTCACCGGAAAAGCATAGTTTGGTTTACTTCAACTGTTAAGTTCTTGATTAAAATACATGATTCTAAAAAGCACAAAATCAAAGGGAAAAAAATCAAAGAATAATAGTTACATCAATATCATCATCATAATTTTATTCTAGCAAACATACAACGAACATTACACAATACATTGCATTACATAGGCGAACCGATCACGAGTCACTTGAATTTGGCTATAGTTTTATTTAACAAGTCAAATTAGTTATTATAGATAAAATACTCGTAGCTGAGAACGTAGGCGTGGTATAATTTTCGCCTTTAAAAAAAACAACATAATTTTACCTGTTTTTAAACAAAATTTAAAAAAATTCATTGCTAATATAAGATTATTTTATTTTAATTGGCATTAGTGCATACAAATCTATTGTATATGTATGCAATTCGTAATCAACGCTTGTATTTTTGTTTAAATTTAGTTGTGTTATACCTTTAAAATCGATTTTGGTTCAGATTATTTAATAGAAAGTTGACGTTTAACATTGCCGTGAAATACTTACTTGTTTATTTTAACGGCGCAGTGTAAAATGAATCATTTCAACTTGTTTTCAGCCCCCACGCGCAAAAGAGAGCATGCGTACTGTAAAATTGCATACGTACTGGCAAAATTGCAAACTCATTTTGGACTTTACAACCTCGAGTAAAGTTGGAAGCGTGTCCATACATGATTTCAGCTACCATTACGCTGATTATCGATTTTGAAGACCAAAAACAATTTTGAGTCATTATTGAAATATACAAAAAGGCGAGAATCATTTAGGACCATTTTACCTACAAGTAGTCCGTGTCAGCCATATGACTGACAAATAATTATATCTGTATTTCTCAGATTAATTTGCTAAATTTTCGAAATTCAATCCTTTTAAGCTTTGCAATGCCATTTCATTTAACTCCTTTCTCAGTTTGTTTATGTTAAGGTACTTTACAAACTGCTAATACTTTGATATAAACTACAGTGATAAAACCTAATAGATATAGGCTAAGTGCTTTTTAGCTTGCTAATGTACCTATGCATGTCATGTGTCCCTAGTACTACTGCTACTGCTCTGGCTATATATTGCCTGTACTATACTGCTGCTTTGCCTTGTCCTACTTGCTACTGCTGCTGTTTATCTGTTCCTGTTAGCAAATAACCTACTGTTGTGGAATCCTTTTGTGTACATCGCCACTCAAAACACAACAAGGATTTACTGGCCTGACAAGCAAGATCTTCCATTGCATTTGCTACTGTTGCTGCTACCTTCCTGGTCTGACACCCAGATTACCAAGAATACCTGCTTTTTTTCTGGTGTAATTACAGTCACTTGCAAAGATGTCCAAAACTAATGAACTGATCAAGCTGCTTCAAGAGCAAATGGAGATCCAGAGAAAAGAAGCAGAAAGGAGAGAATCACTTCTTATGGATGAACTCAAACAGTCCAGGATTGAAACCAAGCAACTGATGGAAACACTCTCAGTTAAGGGTGTTTCTGGTTTAGCAGTAGGGGCCTCTCCAACTGCTGCCGCCATCCCTAGCTTCCCTGGGTTTGATTCTACTGCTGAACTGTGGACTGATTATTGGGCTTGGTTCCAGACTTTCACTGGGGCAAACTCTATCCCAGCTGAAAAACGAGCTCAAGTGTTTCTGACAAACCAATCAGCCACTACCTACAAGCTTCTTGCAAATCTGGCATCTCAACAGACGCCTCCTAAGGACATCAATGAACTCACAATGGAAGAAATTGTAGAATTTATGAAGGACCAGTTTGACCCTAAACGCTTCATTGTTCGAGAGCGTTTTAAGTTTTGGTCAAACACCAAAAGGAAACCAGGAGAAACCATTCAGGAATTGGCAGCCAGAATTCGTCAGGATGCTGCTACCTGCGATTTTGCTTCTATCAAGGACCCACAAGATGAAGCCTTGCGAACCCGTTTCATCTGCTCAGTGGGAAATGAGGCTGTTCTAAAAGCTCTCTTCAAGATTAAGGATGATGAGCTCAATTTCACCAGAGCCATAGAACTGGCCATTGAAACAGAAGATGCTGCCAAGGTGGCCAAGGAGACTGTCTATGGTTCCAAGGCTGAACCTGTCAAGAAAATCCTGTCTGGAAAACTGCACATGAAGACTGCTACAAACAACATGGCTGGAATCAAGCAACCAGCTGTGAGCCAGCACTTGGGACCTACTAAACAGGGTTCCTGTTTTCGCTGTGGAAAGGCCAATCACAAGGCTGATACCTGCCGCTTCAAAACTGCTACCTGCAATTATTGCAAGAAACAGGGGCATATTGAAGCTGTCTGTCTTTCTAAGAAGAATGCACAGAACAAATCTGGGGTCGCCAAATCTGCACACAGAGTCAAGTCTGTGCACAAAATGGTCCATTCTATTCCTCAGCTACATTGCGACTTCCAGTTGAATAATCAACCTGTGAAGATGGAAATGGACACTGGGGCAGGGGAAAATTTCATCTCCGTTGACACATGGAAGAAGTTGGGAAAGCCAGAGCTGAAACCAGTACAAAACGAACTGTATGAATCTGCCTCAAAGCATTACATGCCAGTTCTGGGAACCTGTGTCCTGGACACAAGTGTTGGCACACACACCAACACTCTGCCACTTCCCTACGTCGTTTGCCGAGTTCCAAAGCTGAACCTACTGGGAAGAACTGCTATTTACCAACTGGGAATATCCATTGATGGAATGCTGGAATCTTTATACAATGGATCCAGTACTACTACTGTCCATGCGATCAAGCAGGATTATACTGCAGACAGGTCACTGCAAGAGGCCTGCAAGCAGTTATGCAAGGAATTTCCAGATGTCTTCAAACCAGAATTGGGTTGCCTGAAGGATTTTGAGTTGGAGGTCAAATTTAAACCTGATGCTAAACCTGTCTTTTGCAAGGCAAGACCAGTGCCTTTTGCAATTCAGGAGGACCTCAATCATGCCTATGATGAAGGAATTGCCAAAGGTGTGTGGAAGCCCACACAGTTCAATGATAGTGGCACTCCAGTGGTCTCAGTTTGCAAAGCTCAATTAAAGAAAGAGCAACGCCCAAAGATCAGAGTCTGTGGAGACTACTCAGCCACAGTGAATCCTCAACTGGAGGTCCATCGTCAACCAATTCCTCTCCCAGAGGATTTGATGCGCAAACTGGGAGGAGGTTACTGCTTCACCAAAATTGATCTGGCGGATGCCTATAACCAGATTCGACTTGGTCCTGTGAGCCAGAAGAAGCTTGCCTTAAGCACTCACCGAGGGGTGCTGCTACAATTACGATTACCCTTTGGCATTAGTTCTGCTCCAGCTTATTTCCAGGAAATAATGGAGCAAATGAGCTGCGATCTTCCAGGTGTGGTTGTCTACTTTGATGACATACTTGTAGGTGGAAAAACACCACAAGAACATTTGGAAAACCTTCGGAGATTACTACAGCGCTTGGATGAAAAAGGGCTGAGATGCCGCTTAGAAAAATGCATTTTTGCACAGCCATCAGTGGAATACTTGGGCCATATCCTCTCAAATCACGGCATTGCCAAGGGATCCAAAGTGGAGGCAGTACTCAAGATGCCTCCTCCCACTGATGTTGCCAGTCTCCGATCTTTCCTGGGCTCAGTGCAATTCTATGCCAAATTCCTGCCCAACCTCGCTACAGTCACTGAGCCACTGCACATGCTTACAAGAAAAGGTGTACAATGGCGCTGGGAAGCAAAGCAACAAGCTGCTTTTGCAAAATTGAAGGATCTTCTATGCAGTGAGAACCTGCTTGCTCACTTTGATCCATCCCTGGAACTTGGGATTGCTTGCGATGCGTCAGAAGTTGGGATTGGTGCAGTATTGTTTCACCGCTACCCTGATGGCAGTGAGCGCCCTCTCGCCAATGTATCAAAAACGCTGACAGAAACCCAGCGCCGGTACAGCCAAATACAGAAAGAAGCCCTGGCCATCATTTACGCCTTACAGAAATTTCACCAATTCCTATATGGAAGACGCTTCATTCTGGTTACCGATCACAAACCTCTGCTTGCACTGTTTGGGCCACACAAGGGTACACCTGCTCTGGCTGCTAACAGATTAGCCAGATGGGCCTTGTTCCTGAATCAGTATGAATACTCCATTGAATACCAAAAAACTTCTCACCATGGAAATGCTGATGCTCTAAGTCGTCTGCCAGCTGGACCAGACACCTTCTTTGACAGGGAGGAGGATGGAGTAGATGTTGACACTGTTTGCTCAATCAGGACCATTGGATTACAGCTGAAGCCGACTGACCCTGGAGTCTTGGCTAAAGAAACATCCAAAGATACAGTCCTGTCTACAGTGATGCGGTACACTAGAGAAGGATGGCCAGCTCACTTAGCTTCTGATGAAGGTTCCACAAATACTCCTGACAAAGACACTGATGAGGACACGCCTATCAGTGAGGGCTGCTCTGTGAAGGATTTCAAGAAGATAGCTAGTTACCTAAGCATTGCCAGCGGGTGCCTACTTTATGGGTCTCGGGTAGTAATCCCTGTGTCATTGCAACGACAAGTCTTGGAGCTGCTTCATTTGGGACATTTTGGCATGCAGCGTATGAAGCAGCTTGCACGCACTGCAGTCTACTGGCCAAGAATTGATGCTGACATCATGGAAGCATGTCATCTATGCACCTCTTGTGCAGAACATCAAAACAAGCCATCAAAACCTGCAGTTCACCCCTGGATGCTACCAGAAAAACCGTGGAGCCGACTACACATTGACCATGCTGTTAATTTCATGGGAAACAACTGGCTGGTCATGATTGATGCTTACTCCAAGTATCCCTGCATACATGCGACAAGTTCAACTTCTACAAAAGCTACTACCAACCTGCTGGAAGAGGACTTTGCTCATTTTGGTTACCCTCATACCATTGTCTCAGACAATGCTACTACCTTCACATCTGAAGAGTTCCAGCAGTGGTGCAGGGAACGAGGAATTGTACACTTAACAGGTGCGCCATATCACCCTGCTACAAATGGAGCTGCTGAACGCCTAGTTCAATCTTTCAAGCAGGCTCTAAAGAAATCATCTTTGGCACCAAGGATGGCACTGCAAGAATTCTTGCAACATTACAGGCGCACACCTTTGCCTACTGGATTTTCACCCAGTGAATTGCTAAATGGACGTCAGATCCGCTGCAAGATTGATGTCCTACTGCCTTCACCTCCACACTTGGCTCAAGGAAAGCAAGCCCAGTTGGCCACAAAGTTCCAGATGAAGGAAAATTCTTCAGCGCAGATTGCTAAGATGTGGTCCTATTCTGTGGGAACACCTTGCTATGCCTTGTACTGTGGTCCAAAACGTGACAAGGATCCACGTTGGGTACCTGCAGTGGTCACGAAAGTTTTTGGATCAAGAAGCGTTAATGTCAAGGTTTGCCCCCGTGGTCCAACTTGGCGCAGACACCTGGAACAACTCCGACCTCGCTATGGAGTTCATGAAGATGAGGATCCTGGAGAAGCCCCTGTGCAAAAGAATAAAACTGCATACACTTCAATTCCAGAGCTAAGAGACTTGGAGTATAATGAACTGCCAGCAGCTAACAAAAAGAGGAATCCACGCCTACCAACTGGAGATGAATATGGGATTCACAACCCTCGCCGCTCCAAACAAAATCAGAAGCAGAAGACTAAGACTTGCTGTAATTAGACTGATCGCCTTCGGTGGGATAACCTCAGGCTGGCAGGGAGGTGTTAAGGTACTTTACAAACTGCTAATACTTTGATATAAACTACAGTGATAAAACCTAATAGATATAGGCTAAGTTTAGCCAAACACACCAACCCAAACAAAAAAAATTATTTTGAGTATATAAGTAAATGTTTTCCTAAAATTGTATGTAGAACCTTCTAGAACATTCTGAAAGTGAGGTCATATTACCTAATGCTCATTGGCTATGAACTTTCTAGAAACTTCTGGAAGCACGCTTTGCTGGTATATAAATGGGGCCTGTTAGCTCCTGATTATAGTTGTGTATATTTGCCTTTCTTTGTGCTTTGCCATTACTGCTCTGGCTATATACTGCCTGTACTATACTACTGCTTTGCCTTGTGCTACTTGCTACTGCTGCTGTTTATCTGTTCCTGTTAGCAAATAAACTACTGTTGTGGAATCCTTTAGTGTACATCGCCACTGAAAGGGAAAATTGAAAAACAGTGAGCGAGTAGTACATTTTACGGTTTCAAATATTTCAAATATTTATTGGTTCAAAATCTCGACCCCTTCCCCTCAAAATTTCCTAAATACTTCTTAATATTACAAAAGCAAAAACATTTTTTGGAGATTTTAGTTTTTTCCGCTTCGTAGGTACGGCGCTGCTGGCGCGCTTCGTTCCCACTTTTTTTTAATGTTTCAATTACAGAAAATCCTTTTATTTAAACGTTTGGAATGGACTTTTTAAATTTAATTTTCAAATATTGAATGAATAGTTTTAAACTTAAAAAACCTATGTAGGTTTAAAATTAGTTTCAAAGCACAAATTTCAACTTTATTTTTGCTAATTCAAAATCATTGTTCACGAAATAACTATTTTAATGATGATTTCTAACTATTGTAATGTTTAATCAAAAAATCAAATTGATTTAGCACAAACTGATATTTCAAAGCAATTCAATATGATGAAACATATTATCGTGTAGGAATTTTAATTAAGTATAGGTTTAAACTAAAGAAACTAAAAAAATTACGATTTTTTCAAATTTTAATTTTTTTTGTACCCTTTCTCGTACACTAAAAGACGCTTATTCAGAACTAAAGCTAAAGTCTTCCAGGCTGAAATTAAGGGCGTAACCGCTCTCCGCCAGGAAGAAATAAACAATAAACTTGCGAGCGGGAAAAATTAAAAAAAAAAGTTTTCAGCGGTTATGTAACCAATTATTATTTAGTTGCGTCATGTGTTTTTCTGCACGTGATATTTTCTCAAAAAAACGAGTGGTTACCTTACCACTCATCTATTTTCACCCTGATAGAATTTATCTTTAGTCTATTGTCAAATTATTATAAGCATGATTTTTTAATTTTATTTATATCCGCTCAAAGAAACACTACAACTGGGTTTGTTTGTTTTAAATAAATAAATCTATATCATTCTGATTTTTGAATTACCTTTGATTTTGGATTGTTGAAGTCGAGGGCACTTACAGCTAGAATTTAGAGTTGAAAATGGTAAACTTCAAGCCAGTGGTAAATAAATAAAATGTATCCCTACGCATAAGCCAAATTCTAAAACTAACTCCTATTTTTTACCATTTTCGCGAGTCTAATTTCCCAAAATTCTCCGAAGGCTCCAGGTTACCTTTCATAAGACCTTTACATCCACAATAGAGAAAAAACAACAACAAGGTTTGTGTAGTTAATTTAGTAAACAAATAAACCCTCCTCAATTTTTTTTTCATTTGTTAATTAGTAACCATTCACTCAACGAATTTTATGAGATTTCTTGGTATATTCCCTGTCCTTCTAAGTACGCCCACATCTGAATAGCCCACATATTTTTGTTTCATCATATAAACGGAATGAAATCGCGGTTTTTTTGCTCTATTTTAGAGAAGTTTTGATTTTCGATTTTAGAAATTTTAGATAAAAATTGCCCATGTAACTTGACGGTAAAAGCTATGTAGAGCAAAAAATGGAGGTAAGAGTGCCTTGGCAAACAAAACTTTATCCATTCACAAAGCTGTTCTGTAGTAAAAAATTCTGACATACATGAAATTATCGACACACACAGTAAAAACACTATTTTGTTGTTAACTCCCTCGCTTATACTTAAGAAAACAACAGCTAAATTTGTAACAAAAACTTGCGAACCATGTGTTTCCAGATTGACAATGGTTTTGGACCGTCAATGCAGAGCCCAACAAAATCATTTATATTCTCGTGATTTAGATCCCGCATCTGTAATAAAAAAACGAAGATAATAAGAAACATAATTCAAATTACGGATTGCACACAATAATTACATACACATTCCACATTTATAATTTATGGTACATTGTTTATGGAGCCAAAAATACTTGAAATCGAGCAGTTTTAAAACTAAAAAAATACGTTAATAGTTTAATTACGGTTTTAGCTTGATTTTGGGGTTTATGCTAAGACTTGCTGGGTTTATTTGCTTGCTTAGGATACGAGCTTCAGATTTAACTAAAGTGTGAAGGCTCAAAATGTCTTTGGCTCCATATTAGATCTTAAATATTTTAGCAGAGCCAAAAACTAACCGCTTAAAACCCTCCCCATAAAAATTCTATGTTTTATGACGGCGTTACTTTATATCCGATGGTTTTATTAAACGAATATAATAGGAAGAAAGGGGTGGGGATGTTGTTAGAAGAAACCTGTTTTAATAGAATATTTTAAAAAATTAATATTGTAAATTGTTTTGCATTATGAAAATAAGATAAAGAAACTGCATATATTTTATTTAAAATAAGTGATAATTAATTTATATGAAGATTTGAAAAAAGTTATAATTTTTTAAAAAATTGTAGAAAGTAAAAAATATTAGTGTAACATACTTTTTACTGATGAATGATTACTATAAATTGTTATATAAGACTTGTTTAAATTGCTAGTTATAAATTATAGTGTTATTTATGTATTATGAATACCATAGTTTTTATAACAATACTTGTATGAGTGATATATATTTGTAACTTATTATAAGTAAGTTACTGCTAGCCATTTGTTTATGAGGCAATTAAAAAATATAATAATATAGATAGTATGAATGTTTCCCTATATTGTAAATGTTTTATCAAAGGTGCATGGTTTTGAATGGTAAGAAAAATGAGATTATTAAGTTTTTAAGCAATGATTAGTAAAAATTTTATTATAAAAAATAATGATTTAAATAAAATAGTTATTACCAGTATTATAAATGATTTGTTTGTAAATTTGTAAATAAACAAATGGCATTATGTTTGTATAACCTATCTCTTGAAATATATAACAAATATATTGCTCAAACCCAAATTACTGTGAGAATTCGGGCATGCCCTAAGTGGGAGACGCTCCGTACTTACGTTTTGTTGGGCACACCAATTTAACCGTTTAGAGATTCAATTTTTTTAATGTCATTTTGAAGAGCTTTCTTTGAAGACCAAAAGAGCTTTCTTTTGGTCCAAATTTTTCTATTGTTATTACTATTAACGGTATGCTAGCTGTTTGTTTTGTATTAGTTGGTCATATAACAGATACTTTTTTAAAACAAACGCCCATTTTATGAAAATCTATAAAAATTATACAGTTCCAGTTTATAGAAGTGGAGATACGGTACCTCGAGGAGCTGGTCCCTCTCCTTGTTGGAACCGATGGAGCCGGACCAATACAACTCGTGGGCGTGGACGAGGCTTCCTTTGAAACTGTAGACCATCTTGTTCATGAACTGCACCCGACCACCCCCACCACCGCTCATGGATGTGGTTTCCGAATCGTGTTCATCGCACTCAAAAGAGCGATTGAACTGATACGACTGAAAAGCGTTTCGCGAGAAATAAGCGATTTTTTGACAAAAATAATAACGCAAAATAATATGCTATTTTTAGCGCTTCGGCAATTTAGGGCTAGAACCAGTAATTTTTAATCTAAAGATTTTACTAAGTGACATGCAAGACGTTGCATTATCACTAGTCGAGTTTGCTTTATAATTCACAATAGGCGTCGTGCATCTGAAACGTGATTACAGCAGGAATTTTAATCCACAATGTTGTACTGCTGCGTGGACAAACAGGCTGCAGCGCATTATTAAAAATTTTAGTTTTATTTAAAAAAATGATATCAGTTGTAAAGTTTATAATTGAGGAAAAGTTAAAAGTAGAGGAAAAATAAAGTTAACCTTTTTTTGAATGTTAAGGTTAAAAAACGCGTCTGAAACACAAAATTATGATGTCCACTGTTTTTTGCGATGGCTCTAGCATTTCAAACGCAAACGAAAAAGGGAAAAGAAAATTTAAATTAAATTAATAACAAGTTGAACTGGCTAAACTATGAAAATTAAATCTTTTTAAATTGTTTCAATTATAATTTTAAATATTATAATATAAATAAGAAAAATTAATTATAATAATAGTCATGGCTTTTTTATAATGATAAATAATTTGTAAAAATTAAGATTTGACATACCGAATTTTTGGTCCGAGAAAGTTCTACATATGCAATTTTCCACATGTTCATACGCTCTCTTTTATTTTTCACATGCCTGAAATTTTAGCCTTTTCTGGTTTATATAATAAAATTTGTTTATTTTATTTTTTCATGCCTAAAATTGTTATTGTTTTTATTATTTTAGTATTATTTTATTTTATTTTAGTCATTTGTCACGTAATTTCAGTTGTCATTTTCTTTAATCCATTAACTTTTATCACCATACATTTTTAATTTAAAAACAACTGTTTTTATCGCAAACATAAAACAATATACAAATACAATACATAAAACATATAAAGATATAAAAAACATATCAAACGTATAAACAATACATATAACCCTCGATTATTTCGTTAAAAACACGAAGTGAAGGAAAAAAATGTTAGGCAAACTTAATCCCTATTTCAGTGATACATTACAGATCCAAAAACTATTGTGTGGGCAGAAAACAGCACATTATGTATTATTTTCACTGTTTTCTCGTTTAATTGATCTAATAAAATATTCTAAAAAACTTTATTAAACAGATAATTTCTCACAAAGATATAAAGACAAAAAAATTAAATCACTTGAAAAACTAAAACTTCGAACACATTCCGTTTTTATTATTTAAAGCTTCAAAAATAGCAAACAATTTTTTTCATTCTTATATTTGTTGAAAAGAACAACTTTAAAGTTATTTAAAACACATTTGATTGTGTGTTAACTCGAATTATAACTTGAGTTTTTGATAAAAAAAACTGTGGAAGGTTCAAGTAAAAATTGGTAAATTTGAAGTTAGCACTGAAAGTAAAATTATTAGTTCTGAAATAAAAAACACCAAATCAAATATTTTTTGCAAAAAACTAATTATTTTTATGTTTAATTAAAGGTGCAGTATACTAATTCATGGAGTATTTTTTATTGTTGTTTATTAATATTAATTAATGTATCGGGGTCACACTGAGAAAAAATTGTACAGTATTACACGAAAAATTAATTCTCAACGGTTAACAAGTTATTAACAAGAATACCGCTTGGTTACTTCCAATGGGTTTTTAATACATATTTTTCAAAACAAAACATTTCTACTCAACAAATATTAACAAAACTTCATAGAATTCATGCTAAGGTACCAAAAAGCTTAAATTTTAAATTTGGTTTAATTACGAATAGTATTAGATGAATAATGCCATTTTAAAAATAACATATTCCAAAAATAATGTTTGGTGTTAGGTTTATAAGATTTTTATAATTAAAAAATGTAAAACTTAAAGCAGTGAAATGTCTTTTTTATAGGCAGTTCACTTTTTTTTAAAAGTAAAACTTTGAATAGCTAATAAATGATACCAAAATAACAGCAAACAAAAACACACTAAAAACACACAAAATTTTTTTTGAAAATGACAGTACTTTTTTAATACTTTTTTGAATTAAAGGAAATTTAAAACTCAAATTTTTTGGACCCCTAGCTTGATTTCTATTTAGTTTTATTAATATCCGTCCAATAAAAATGTTTTCTTTTAAAAAATGGTGTATAAAAAACAACATTGGGAATAACCAAGTAGTATTCTTGTTAATAACTCGATAACCGTTGGAAATTAATTTTTGGTGTAATCCAATTTTTTACTCAGTATGATCTAATACATCGATTAATTTTAATTAAAACGCAAAATAAAATACACCATGACTTAGTATATAAATAATTAACATTAACATTACATTTAATATAAAATCAAAAAAAAAATAACCAAAGCGAAAACTCACTAAAATTCACGCAAACTCAACTCACTACTAACCTCCACTCTTTCTCAGATGCCGTAAAAATTGCTTATTTTTGCCCGACAAAATTACTGCCGTCATTTTGTATTTTTAGCGAAATAATCGACGGGAAACACAATATCTCGAGAAATACTGTACTAATCTTAACAGTCAAGGTATCAAATTAAAGTAAAAAATAGCCGCTTTCTTTGAGTGCATATTTTGTAACTTAAATTGTTATAACCATTGAGCAATCGTTCAAGTGCAGAATTGTCGAAAAAAAAACCATAATTTTTGGGGGTCATCTCCTGAATCAGTGAA